>PVJL010003753.1:0-148092 GCA_004026885.1 Lyroderma lyra
GTGTTGTTCAATTTCAATATATTTCTGAATTTCCCATATTTCCTTCAATTATATATAATTTCTTTTCATTTTTGTTGAACGACATGCTTTGTATGAATTCAGTCCTCTTAAGTGTATTAAAGTTTTTTTTAACAGCCTAATGCATGGTCTTTCTGGAGACACTTTCAGGAGTATTTGAGGAAAATATATTGTGCTGATCTCAGGTGCAATGTTCTATATATGCCTGTTATGTTTAGTTTGTTTACAGTGTTATCCAATTCCTTTATTTTCTTGTTAATCTCTTGCCTAGTTGTTCTGTACACTATTGAAAGTATGGTATTAAGGTCTCAAATTATTATTTTGAGCATCTTTTTTTTTTTTTTTGTGGTGGTTCCCTGGCTGGGAATCGAACCCAAGCTGTGGCATTGAGAACGTGGAAGCCTAGCCACTACACCACCAGGGAACCCCATTCAAACTATTATTTTGAAGTATCACTTTCTCTTTTCAATTAATTATGTCAGTATTTCCTTCATATATTTTGGGATCTGGTTGTTAGGATTATATATGTTTATAATTACTATATTTTTCAAATAGGTTGACATTTTTGTCATTATAAAATGTTCTTTGTTCCTAGTAACAATTTTTGTCTTAAAGTCTATTTTGTCTGATAATAGTATAGCCATACAAACTCTTTTAATTACTAATTGCTTGGTATATCTTCTTTCATGCTTTTACCTAGTGGGTTTACTTTTTTATTAGTTATTTTATTAATGCTTGTTCTAGAAGATATAACTTACATCTTAATTTAAGCAAACTAGTTTATATTATTATACCAGTTTAATATTAATACTATATACATATTCTCTTTCAACAGAGGTCAATTTCCTTTTCAAATCTTTTTTATTATTATCATTTCAATTATTTTTTATTATTTATATGCCCTTTAACATGCCTTTATAATTATTACTTTATGCACATTGTTTTTAAGTGAAAGGAGAAGAAAAGAACTACAAACAAAAATATTTTGGGACTTTCTATTACATTTACTAGTGTAGTTACTTTTACTGGTGCCCTTTATTTCTTCCTTTGTGTGGATCCAAATTTCTCTATTTTTTCATTTCATCCAGAGGACTTCCTTTATCAATAATGTTTGTAGGTTAAGTACTAGTTAGGACCAAATTCATTTTTTGAAAAATGTAAAAATGTCCTAACTTTTTCTTTATTTTTAAAGGATATGAAATTCTTGTATGAAGTTTGTTTTGTAATTCAACACTTTTTATATGCCATTTTGTGCCTTCTAGACTCTAGAGTTTCTGATGGTAACTTAGCTATTAATCTTTCAAAAATCCTTTGCATGTGATGAGGCATTTTTCTCTTTCTGTTTTAAAGATTATCTTTCTCTTTTTCTTTAAAAATTTGATTATATTGTAGCTAGATGTGAATTTTTTGGAGAATATCCTAGTTGGAGTTCATCTCACTTCTGGGATGAATAGATTACTCTTTTAAAATTAAATCTGGAAGTTTTGGGTCTCCATTTTTTCATGTTCTTTCTGTAAGCTGCACTCTCTACTTCCAGTATTATATTATGTAAATGTATGTTTGTGGGTATCCCACAGGAGGTCTGAGTGTCATATAACTGACTTCATTCATTTTTCCTTTTAGTTCTTAAGATTAGATCCTCCATCTGAAATAATTTTAGGCTTTCTTATTCTGCTCTTCTGCCACAAATCTGCTGTTGAGCCCCTCTAGTAAATATTTTCAGTTATACATTTCAATTTCAGAATTTCTATTTGGTCTTTTTCTCTACCTTCAATCTCTTATTTATATTCTCTATTTGGTGAAATATCATTCTCTACTTTATTTCTGTTCTATATAAATGATTTTATTTAGTGTTTGAATATATATAACAGCTGATTCACAGCTATTGTCTAATAAGTCTAACATCTACACATCCACAAGGACAGAGATCATTTTTTAATCATTATTAAATTTATTGGAGTGACATTGGTGAGTAAAATTATATAGGTTTCAAGTGTACAATTCTATAATACATCACCTGTATATTGCATCGTGTGTTCACCACCCAGAGTCAGTTCTACTTCTGTCACAATATATTTGACCCCCTTTACCCTCTTCTACCACCCACCTTACCCTCCAGTAACCACTAAAATGTTGTCTGCATCTATGATTTTTTTGTTTGTCTTGTTCATTTTTTGCCTGCAGTTTTATATGCCATATATGGGTAAAGTCATATGGCTCATGACTTTTCTTTTCTGACTTTTTTTCTTAGCATTATAATCTCGAGATCTATCCATGTTGTTGCAAAGGGTGGTATTTCATATTATCTTATGGTTGAGTAATGTTCCATTGCATGTATGTGCCACATCTTTATGCAATTATCTATTGAAGGACACTTAGGTTGTTTCCAAGTCTTGGCCATTGTAAATAATGCTGTGATGAGCATCAGGATACATACAAGGTTGAACAAATAATTTTGCAAACTCATCCTAGAAAAAGCGTTACATACCTCATTGCTGAATGTCACTACGGTCACCTTCCAAGTACTCCCCTTGGAAAGCTATGCACTGACACCAGCATCTAGTCCACCCTTCAAAGCAATTTTAAAGCTCTTTTTCTGGAATGGCCATCAGAGCTGTCATCATGCCCAAAATCTCACAATTCAGTTCTTGAACTTGCCACCATGCACTTAGGTGGGCAACACTGTACAAACATGGTAGCAATGATATTCACTCAAAAGATGGCATTAATTAAATGAATGTTAGTGTGACCATGTGACAGGCAGGACAATCAAAGAAAATGGAAGAAGCATGGTTGTTGTTCAAGGAGCACAGGACCATTTGCCAGGACAATGGATAGGACAAAGAGGTGTGGTTGTTTCCCCTCATATTTTCCTCACTTGACCTCTACATATGGGAGGCCTTAAAAGATGTGGTGTGCTATAGAAAACTGGCTACAATGGCAATACTTTGGGAAGACATTCAAATGACATGTGCAGCAGTACAAGCAGAAACTTTAATGTTGGTCTAGCAATAGTTCACCATAATTGGAAGTAGAAGTGTCTAGATGTTGATGGTAAACATTTTCAGCATCTCTTGTAATTGCAGAAATCAAATGTGACTTGTATTCATCTTTCGTTATTGGTATGTATTGAGTATTATAACTTTAATACACTTTTTTTTCCTTAAAATGTGTATACATTTTTTGGCACCTTCTGTATATATTTTGGATATTATCTCTTTATTGCAAGAAGGTATTCAACATTATAAAGGCCATACATGAAAGACCCTCAGCAAATATCATGCTTAATAATAAAAACTAAAAGCTTTTCTTCTAAGTTTAGGCACAAGACAGATATGTTCCCTGCCATCTCTGTTATTTATAGTACTGGGGTCCCAGCCAGAGCAATCAGGCAAAAGAAATAATTAAAAGGCAACCAAACTGGAAATGAAGAAGTTGAATTTTCATTTTTTGCAGATGACATAATTCTTTATACAGAAAACTTGAAAGACTCCTCCAACAAAAAAACTATTTGAACAATAAACAAATACAGTGAATATGCAGAATACAAAAATCAATGTATGAAAATGCATTGTATTTCTATATATTATTAATATTAATAAAATTTTAGAAATAGAACTGTAAAAAAATACAAATTATTTTGCAATTCCATAAAAAAGAATAAAATACCTGGGAATAAATTTCACAATATATGTGAAGGACCTATACACTAAAAACTATAAGACATTATTAAAAGAAATTGAAGAAGGCACAAATAAATGAAAAGATATTTTGTGTTCATGAGTTGGAAGAATCAACATAGTTAAGATGGCCATATTACCTAAAGCAATACATTGATTTAATCCAATCCCCATCAAAATCCTAAAGAAAAAAAGAACAAGGCTGGTGGTATCTTATTCCTTGACTTCAATTTATACTACAAAGCAACAATAATCAAAACAGCATAGTATTGACAGAAAAAAATTGACACAGAGATTAATGGAATATAATTGAAAATCTAGAAATAAACCCATATACATATGGGTAGATAATTTTTGATAAAAGAGCCAAAAACAAACAATGGAGAAAAGAAAGCCTCTTCAATAAATGAGGCAGGAAAAATTGGAAAGCCACATGCAAAAATAAATAAATGAATGAATAAATAATGTATTTAATAAAATAAATGAAAGGGCAAAAGAAAAAGAACCTAGACTGTTAAATTTGTCACCATATACCAAAATTAACTCAAAATAGATCAAAGACCTAAACATAAGACCTGAAACAATAAAATACATAGGAAAAACATGTACTAAACTTATGGACCTTGGGTTCAGAGATAGTTTTATGAATTCAACCTTAAAGGATAGGGAAGTAAAAGCAAAAATAAATTAATGGGACTATATCAAACTGAAAATCTTCTGCACAGCAATGGAAACCATCAACAAAACAAAGAGACCACAAAATGAATGGGAGAAGATATTTGCAAAAGACAGATCTTTATTGCTTTTTTCTTCGTGTACAGGCCATACTTGCTTGGATGCCTGTGTGTATTATATATTTTTTAAAACCTGGACATGTAAAATTATATAATGAGGTAACTCTGGGAGTCATATGCCTACCCTTCCCAAGGGTTTACTGTTGTTGTTGTTGTTTGTTACTATTGTTGCTGCTGCTGATTAGTAATTTTCTGGACTAATTCTGTAAAGTCTATATTTTTGTAATGTACAGCCACTTCAGTTTCTGTTTGCTAAGCTAGGTAGTCACGAAAAGATTGAACAGAGACTTCTTTAAATTCCTAGAACAGCTTGTACATTCTTTGCTGAGTTACTCTTTGTCTTTGTTGGGGTAAAATTTCAGTGCTCTCAGAGTTTATAAATTCATCTTAGCCTTCACTTCCTGCTTGTTCAAAGCCTTAGGGTCAGCCAGACATGTGAGCTTATGTGTCCTCAGGTCTTTCTGGTCATATGCAGTCCGGACAGGTGCATAGCCTTTTAGATTGCCAAGAATTTTGCAGATCTTTTCAAAGCCCCCCATGAGCTTATCTTTTCCCAGATTTTCCTTTTAAATTTGTTGACCAGACTCTTGACTCCAAATGACATCACTATTTCAGGTAGCTGTGTGTTAAATGATTATCACTTGGTTTTTAGACAAACACAAGAGAATAGTGCTTTCCTACTGAGTAAGCTCAGAACCTGTCAAATAAAGACAAACCTTTGAATAAGATTTTTCTAGGGAGCTGCCAGACTGGTCAACTAATGATAGTACCTAGGGACAAAGCTTTCTGGGGATCTCCAAAACTATTATTTCCTCTCCAGTTGTTCTAGGCACCTAGTTTTCAATGCAACCATGGTAGTGAGGCTGCTCATTTTCTATGCTCCCGGTGATTTATGAACAAGGGATGGAAATACAGTAAGGTAAACTTACACAGAGTTCACTGCTATTGTTGAGTTTCAGCCATTTTTTCCCTGAATACACGTTTCTCAAGTTGCTAAGAACTTTAATTTCTAGAGTTCTTAAAAAGTTAATTGTGATGATTTCTTCTGGGTCCTCATTGTTTTTATGCAGTAGATTGTCAAAGGTCCTTATTCATCCCCTGCAAACATTTCTTTTTGGTGGTATTAATTTTGATCACTTGGATAACACGCTGTCAGGCTTCTTCATTTTAAAATTATTTGCTTTTCTCATAGTTAATAATAATGTATTATTTCTAATCAAAATTTCAATTTATTTAAAATTTATGTTTTACTATTTTATTCAATGACATAATCTGTTACTGCCCTTATTTATTTTGATAATTAAATCCACCAAGGGTTAGCAAATGTAAGCCATTTTTAGCAGGTTTTTGACATGTCGCCATCATTCTCAGAGCCCTTAATTTCTATAAAAAATAGATGTTCCAGCACTTTTATTTTCTTTGCCCAGCACTGAAATAAAGTATTTCTCTAGGGTACTCAGGATTTTTTCAGTGGATGATGATACATAGAAACCAAGACCTGGACATCAGTTGCGCCCACTTTTATAGGAGTATCACTATTTCTAGACTCTTGCAATTAATAGAATTAAGGAGTGTGTGTGTGTGTGTGTGTGTGTGAGTGTGTGGTGTGTGGTGTGTGTTTTGCAAGTGCATGTACACATATAAGCATGTATGTATAAACATATGCATACGGATATGTATATCACATTTTCATGTATTTACTTTTGTAAATAGCTATACACACACACACACACACACACACACACACACACACATATATAAACTTAGATTGCAATAACTCCAATTTCATTAGCACAAAAAAGAGCTTAATTCTATTTTTCCCTATCACATGTATCCTCCATCTCCCATAACTACCTGTATCATCAATATATTTACTTACTTAAGCGAATCTTCCCTTGTATAACCAAGCACCTAATGCTAACGCCTTTACGCCGTCACCTCCTTTTTCTCGCTTTGGCTCGAACGCCCCCGTCAGATCCCCGAGCCATCACACCTGACGTGGGCGGTCCTTTCTCCCTCCCAGGCTTCGACACCCTGAGCTGATCCACTGCTCCCGCCAACCCTGGGGAACACTGCCTCTGGAACTCCGTCTGACTTTCCTCTCGCTCATAAGTCCTTCTCACTCCTCTTGATTTCTCAAACCCCATGTTGCACTGTGTCCTCCCCTCCGGGGGTGCCCTTTATCCCACCTAAGCGCTGACACTTCAGAACTGGCCAGCGCCCAAAGAGATAGATGCCTTCTTCACCCTGCCTGGGTTCGGACACGGCGTGCTCAACCGCCCTCAGCAGGAAAGCTCTCCTTCTACCAGCTGGGCTCCACCGCCCTGAGCCGGGTTACGGCTCCGTGCGACGTGGCTGAGCCCTCTGTGTGCAGCCACATTGGTGATAATTCCCTGTGCAGAGTGCCACTATGCACAGCCCTACATAATGGTTTTAGGGGGAATTGATCAGGAAGGAAAGGCAGAGGAAAGGGTAAGAAAAAAAAACACTTAGAAATTTTACATCAGATTTTTTTATAAAACATACCTTACATCTCAAAGCTGCACAAATGTAATTTGTCTAGTAAAAGGAATATGTTTACCCTTTTGCTACTGTGTCTTTTAAAATAGTGCAGTTGTTTTATTCTAAATTCTTTGACCAATTGCTATATTTTGTTTACAGCATATATTTCTTAGCTTGAAGTAGTTATTTAAAAAATGAGGGCTAACAAGGTCAACAACTTCATCTTTTCTAGTAGAAGTTATAGAAATATATTCTTATATAACTCAAATGACTTAAATTCAGGGATATTTAATAAGGGCGTACAGAAATTGCTCCTACATACTACCCAAATACCTTTGGATTTTTACTGGCTTAAAATGAAAAATGTGAGTAATTTATAAATAGATTTTGTAGCCTCGAAAATTATTCACAATCAAATAAGACTTGGAACAATGTAACAATTCGTAGCAATATGTAAATATATTCTACTTAAAAAGATTACAATATACATAGGTAAGTATATACCTATGCTCGTATGCATCAACCTTATATATGTACATAGTTAATACATATATTATCATGCATATTTCCAAAGTATTCATTTTCATTAGATTAAGAATTGAGATTTGAAAGCTTATTTCTTTCACTTGGCAGATCAAACAGTCATTGTTTATTTTTATTCTCAGAGCTATCTTGCAAAAATGAAATGAAATAGAAAAGAAAAATAAGTTTCACAATAAATTAGCCCTTGTCACTTAAAGCTGATATCCAGAAAGAAGTTAGGAAAGAAAAAGAATAAACACCCACTAATAATTTTCCCATTATTAGTTTAATTCACTTTTAACTAACCAAGGTAAGAAATGTTGAAGTTTGGATAATGAAATGTCATGGCATCATCATTTTTAAAAAATGAGGGGGGAGTGTATTGTTGATAATTATTGCAATTATCATGTTAACCTATGAATGTTTCATCGTGGGGATGGTTTACAATTATGTTCTCTAGGTTTTGGGGTTAAGGATATTAGGGTAATGGATTATTTCCTATATTTGTGTCCAAATAAATTTTTAAATTCTAAAAGGTAAGTTCAGGAGCAAAATATGAAGAATTGTATTGCAAAAGCCATAATTGCAGAAAAAATCAATTAGACAATTTTTCTTGATCACATTTGAAGCTTTGACATCACACATTTCGTTTATTTGCTTCTGGCCTAATAATCCTCTGCATGCTGGGAAAAATCTTTGTTCTCTGATAGAAGTAATAAAGCTGTCTGCACGATTCCCTCTTGTGAGACACAGAGTGTTCCTATTTTATTTAATCTATTGGTGTGCAGCCTTTTCAAAGTAAATACTTCACACACACTGAACAGAGAGAGACATGCAAGGGGCTGGTCTGAGAAGTGTAAAAATTAAAAAGTGCCCTGTGAAGAAATAATGATGGCTCTCTAAAAAATTAAATAAATAAGAATCTTGGGTCAAGTGGGCTTTGACTCTCATTGCTATCAGAGGGTGCAGTGCTTCATATTCTCCCAACCCCCTTGTTCCATTCAGTTGTTCCTGCTGAATAGAAAGCATCAAGAAAATGAAGAGATCTAAATGCCAGCAGGAGACGCGTTGCATTCTTTTAGGCATGTCCTGAGCCTAGTCACCCAGAACAACTTGTGATCCCTGGACAAAGCCGTTCACAGCAGGTGGCCATATCAAGAAATTTTCCTCCTGGAATTAGATATTATCCCAGGAATCACTACTGAGTCAAACATAATGCCCCATCCTGCTGGGTCAAGTAGGATTCCATTTCAATTTCTTTACACAACGATGCATTTCATCTTGTCTGCGTACAATGACAGTGCTCAGGCATGAAATAAATGGAAGTGCCTGAAAGGCAGAATTATCCCTTGAACCTGCAGCATTCCCAACCCCAAAAACATACATTGTCAAGTGAGTTCCAGATAAGCAGGATCTTCAGCAAGTGTTTGTGCTGGTTCGCTTCCTTTAATCATACTCCCTTTTGTAAAACGGATTTTCGAGGGGAAAGATAAATCATCGCTGAGGAAAAAAAAGGTCATTTTCAAAAGGCTTAAGAGGTTCATTTTGTGTGGCTTTCCAAGGTGAAACAGATAATTCAGAGTAGTGAAAGTCTTTTGTGATCAACTTAATTCATCCTTCATATGATTACCAAGAAAAAACTATTGAAATAAGACTGAATAAAGTTCTTTATAACAGTGTTCCTGCAGATAGAAAATGATTTGTTGTTTGCTAGGATACTATCCAAACTCTAGCAAATAAAAGTTCAGGTTGAGAGCAAGATTGTTTTTCACCTTCTCTTCAAAAAATGTAACAGTTTTCTGTTGTCTGCCATACACACACACACACTCACACACATACACACGTATATATGTATGTATATTTGTATGTATTTTAGTACTTTCATCAGTAACATGCCTTTGCCTACAGAGCGTCAAGTTAGCTTCAGCATGATTATGTGGCCAGACAAAGGGCATTTTTCTCCATCATCAGGTTATGTTTCAGCCCTTTAGATACAGATACATGTGAGAAAATCCAAGGAATAACATTCTATTTTTGCTTTACTAAGATGAAAGATCTTGCTTTAGAAGTCAAATAATTTTTTAATCTTAAACTATACTTAACTATAAGAATAGTTCTCTTGAATATGTTTATGAAGGGATAGCTACAAAAGAGAGAAGTACCACAAATTTTTAATAATTTTGAGTACCTTAAAAACTTGTGATGCAAAAATCACTATTAGAACAAAATAAAAGAAAAATTAAAATTAAAATGCATCATACAGTGAAGTAGATATAATGTATTTTTTTGTAAATTATTCTCTTTTGGTTTTGTTTTCTTTGATTTAAATGTGCATTTTTAGGCAGCTTGGAAGGTCATTAGAAAACAAAAATAGCCATATACATGCCATAAATGCCTCCACTTTCATATTATATGGCTGAATACTTTATGTGCCACCCTCGTTTTTCACATCATTATATAAGTTTAGAACACCAAATTTTAAATCTATGTAAATAAATATTCAGCAGTGATTCCCACATTCAGATGAACTTAGATACCAGATGATAACTGATTAGTAGAGTTGATTTCTTTCATATTTTATACATTATTTAGTTGTGTATATTGTGGAATGAATTGCTTTGATTTTGCAAATTTGCTATAGGTGGAAAAAGTCAGGTAGTTATGAATGCATGCATTTGCCCACTTATCACACACAATTTAATCTGAGGTGCCTAGGGAATCTATAGAAAAACAGTCAGTTGTTACATAACACCTACTTGCAAGGGCCAATTTAAGAGTTCCAGTTATTGAAAAGAAATGATCCCATAATTTAGCACCTACATTAAAAATATAAATCAATGACTAGGTGTTTTTAATATTTTTGTTGTTTACTGACTTTAATGTTTTTCATTCTTACTTTATTCCATTAATTTGGAAAAGATCTATGGAATAGCTTAGACTTGGGCTATGAGAGGATCTGTAGTTTTTCTAACCATGTCCAGATACCTAATACCTGGGGAAAAAACAATACATGCTATCAATGTTTTAATTTTTTATCCAAATTCTTATAGCATTTTGTCTTTATTTATATCAATATCTACATTTCTCTGAACAGGTTTATATTTCCCTATACTAAATATATTGAAGCTGTAGCTTATGTTTATAGTTTTATAACCTCATTACGCTTATATCTAAAGTTAGTTAATACCTGTTTAATAATGCACAAATTAAATATTTAATTTAAAAAACACATATTTGAAATAAATTTGCAAAATTCAATAGGAGAGGACTATTTGCCTTACAAGATTATTTTTCTTTCTAAAATTTAAATAGCACTGTCTTAAAAGTAGAAAAAAATAATATCTAAATTTTAATTCTACATAAGTTTTACATAAGCAGACATTTATATAAAAATTATTATTCTGGAAGAAATTTTTCACTTGGGTTCTTTATTAATATATATTCCAGTGGCTGATAAATTACTACTATCAGAGGTAATTTTTCAAAGCACTGAGAGCTTTTTATTTTTTTTTAGCTTTCATGTTTTTGTGCAAGATTGCTTTTTATGAATATTTGTCATAAGCTTTGCCTAAACATTCTTATTTGGCCATGTATGAGTCTTCAAAGGAAACAGAAGTATAAAAAGTAAAAAAATGTTCTGCTCCAAATGGAGACTCTTTATGATGCTGTCCACTGGTGAAGATGTAGTTTTAATTGAAGTTCTACTTTAGGCTTTTTAGTTTTTTACCATGTAAAATTATCAAGGTTTAAGAAAAAGAATTTTTTTGTTGTGTTTTAACAATAATTTATATCAAGTAAATGGTGGAATATTTTTGCATTCAGGGCCCTGTGCAAAGATGTTGAAAAACCAAGTGGATGAAACAGGCTGGGATAGGACATGGTCCAATACCAACCAACCACCAAATCCCAGTCACTTAAATGGATTCTCATTTACCCTGCATGAACTTATGTGGTATCAGGGCTTTATTGTCTCTGAGATCCTTAGAGGCCCAGGCTGAAGGATCAGTGATCATATCAAATGTAGCTTGTCACCACACAGGAAGAAGAAGGAGAGTATGACAAACTGCATGTGGGCTGTGAAAGTTTTCTGAAAGTAAGTTGTGTCCACTTAAATTTCAGTGTCTAAAACTAGACATATGGCCACAACTAAGTACAAGAAGGTAAGGAAGTATAATCCTATCAAGTTCCTGAAAGGGAGAAGAAGCAAAATACTTAGGGAGGAAAATTGATGACTGCCTAAACAATTTTCACCACCAGTCTT
The DNA here is from genome assembly GCA_004026885.1 of Lyroderma lyra. Classification (NCBI taxonomy): domain Eukaryota; kingdom Metazoa; phylum Chordata; class Mammalia; order Chiroptera; family Megadermatidae; genus Lyroderma; species Lyroderma lyra. The sequence continues at coordinate 11,778 of PVJL010003753.1, forward strand.
CTATTTTTCACTTCCTCCAAGATATGAAACTTCTCCTATATGTGTGACTTTTAAGAATCATTTGGCTATAGTCATTTAAAGCTTCCTCTATCCAAAACGCCCTGCAGAGATATGAGAGTTTCCAAGACTCTTCTCAAAATGTTTTAGTTTGATTTACACAGGTGATAAGCTTCTGCCTGCAGAGGGTGCCAAAAAAACATATACGCATTTTATGGTAGGAAAAACCTGTATTAAAATTGTAGTACTGAATACATACTGATATCAAAAGATGAATAGAAGTCACTTTTGAAGTTTAACTTTTGCAGTTACAAGAGGTAACTCAAAGTGGTTACCATCAGCATCTATCTAATACATAGATGACATCTCTTACAATGTGTATACATTTTTTGGTAATTTTAATTGGATATTCCTTTGATTGGTAGCCACCATTGAATTCAATATTTTTGCTTTATTATTAACATCGGTGCCTTAGTTATTAACAAGAGTATCTTAAGTAACTAATAAAAACACCTGTGAGCACTTTAAGACAGTGAAGCATTGTACCGAACATAAAGGCTTATAGTTCACTTAAACACAGGCATTGCCCAACTGCCATCCAGGGTCAAGGATAAAAGGGGTGGGGGAACAGCCAGGTCCAGAGATGCACTCTAGTAATAAATTCGGTGCCTCCTGCAGCTCTGTGTCCTGAAGATTATTTCTCTTATAACATCTGTTCTCAAAACATTTCAGACCCACCATGTGAGAGGCAGTATCTGCCCCTAGGGACAAGAGGAAACATGTTTTTAAAAGAAGAAGAAAGGACTGTTTGTTTTGGATGGTGCTGTAGAGATGTGAAGGAAGAAACAGGATTTGGAATATATGGAATGTGGTATGAGAAGTGGTATGGCTGTAAAGCACATGTCTAGAGACAAATAGATGATATTGATCTAATGACGATAAGAAAAAGAAGACTGATAAAACACAGAGGACCTGCAATGATTTCTGGTTTTGAAGTAGCTTAATAATTTCTCAGTGGAAAAGTTTTTTTTGACTATTTAGTTTGTGATATGAAATCTAGAGCATTTAATCTTGCATAAAATGTAAGAACTAAATTGTACATAAATCCATAGTTGTAAAGGTAAAACATTAAAATCATCAAAACAAAAATATACCATGGGAGTCAGAATTGGGATAGGATAAATAATGTCAAGAGGTCTGGAGGGTAATAGTTACTTGTCCTAGTCAATGTTCAAGATAAATGTAAGGTAGCTTATAGGTAAGATCAAGGCAAAAGGATATTTAAACTTAGTTGAAAGTATATTTGTAAATGAATGTGTTAGGTAAGGAGAAAAGTATCTGCTAACTTAAGTATTTGAAGTTAATTAAAAGAGTGAATCTTTTCCTTACTATACCTCAAAATTTTTGTAGAGACATAATATTGTGTTGTGAGTACCCTGTAGAAGAAGGCCAAAGAGATAATAAGAAATAAAACACATAGTGAAATTGAGGATTTCTCAGATAATGCAGGAATATAAACTCTAAGCTGCATTACTGTAAGGTAACAGAAAAAACCCTACTGTTCTTACACTTTTAACCTATAATGGAAACAAATTTCTAGGCAACTTTTGTAACAAACTTATTTCACTTTTACTGTTACTAAAGAAAACATAACTTTGCTATAGAGCTATTGAGAAGAAAAAAAATAACCCTGCTATGGACAGCCCTAACTTCCCAAGTGGACCTGAGCCGCAAAGGTGGACAGAGGTTAATGTGGAGCTGGTTACAGCTGGGTCACTTTGAATAACTGAAGAAGAAGAATTTGAAGGGAGGTAGTGAAGCAGAAAGAGGACACGGCAATCAGGGAGTCCATAAGGTGGTATAAAGCTAGGGACAACGTGTTAGGAAATGATCACTAAACTAAAAACTCTTTTGTAATTGATTAAATATTCCTTTAAAAAAACTATGTTCAAATTGAAATATTAAATATGAAGTAATTTGTGCCTACAACATTAGCATCCCATTGGAGGCTCACACCGTTTTGATAAAGCCCATTATGCATACAAACACATATTTGATGGTGGAGAAGTGTGTGTGTGTGTGTGTGTGTGTGTGTGTGTGTGTGTATGTGAAACTCAACTGAAACAGCTTATGCTTAGGTCCCAAACCGTTTGAAACACAGGCAACATACAGTGACGTGGGTTAAGGACTGAATTAAGTTACTAAAAAAAAGAATGTAGATCCAGAGGTGAACATGGCAACGTAAATTCATTATAAAGCCTTCAATATGGTAAAGAAATCTTGGAGAATTCTCTGGAATGCCAATGGGATTGATAGAAGGGAGAAGTATCTTTGAGACAACTGATTCCATTTCAGTGGGCAGAGAAACTTCCAATGACTTCTGGCTCTTACGGTAAGATAAGAAATACATTTTTAGGTTGTTCAATGTGATTATTAAATTCGTCTGCCATGTTCCTGAATAAGGGTCAATATATTTCAATTCTTTAATTATTGAGGTTCCATCATAGATATTGTGTGTCAGACATAAAAGTATAGAAATAAGTACCACCCTCTGTTATGAAAGTTCTCACAATCTAATCATTCCTTAAGAAGGCGTGGAGAGAGGGATTGGTAAACCACCCCTACCAACACAAGGAGACAGGACCATTCAGCAGTGTGACCCGAGGGCTCTGAACATGGAGGAGAGTGGGAAGGGATTACTTCAAAAAAGAAAGCACTTTTGATCAGGAGCTCAAAGGATGAACAGTTTCATTAGAAATAAAAAAGGTATTTGGAAGTCTCTAAATAAGCATATAGAGAAAGAAATTACCTTGTGAGAGCAATGTGGTGTAAGGACAGGAGGGGAGATGCCTCCACTGGCTAGGGAGTAGGCAGGCATCAGTGAGACAAAGAAGTAAGATGCAGACAACATTATCACGTGAATAAAATGCTATAAATGTTTTCTTATTGCTAATTCTATGTTATTGGTACAACAACCAACTCATGTTTCTAAAACCATTCTATTTGTCCTTTCTCACATAACTCTTCCTCCTGTACCTGCATCTCAGTCACTGTCACCTTTGTCACGGACATCCAGGCCAGAAAGCTTAAGGTTACCACTCACAGCACAAATTTATTTTCTATTTCCACAACCCTTAGGTTCAGGAAAAAAGAAACAAACCAAAAACAAACCAAACCAAACCAAGCAAAAACAAAACACCCTCTTACTTTTAATAGGTCCTTAAATGTCTTAGTGCACCCTACAGAAGTCACCCAATTGGGCTGATTTCTCTCCATTTTTACTGCAAAATCCCTAACTTGAGTCTTCATAATTACAGATCTGAATTTCTGCTTTTATTTCCTTACTAGCTTCCCTGCATTCTCCGTATCCATTTTACAAGGCATTATCGAACCTGCTTGCCAATGTGTCCTTTCTCTAAAGTTCAGAAACAGTCACATCACTTTTTTCATGAATCTCAATGGCAAAACAACATTTAAGACCATTATTTCCCTGCCTACAAACTGCAAATTGATTCTGCAAAATTATTCTCTGTTGATAGTGGTTTATGGAGTCATCTCTTCTTTGATTGTCTTTTAAATCTATATACTGGGGGTTGCCAAAAATATGTATACATATGCCAAGGATGTGATCAATATATTACATAAATACTGATGGTAACAACTTTGAGCACCTCTTGTAATTGCAGAATTCACATGTGACTTCTATTTATCTTTTGCTATCAATATATATTGAGTATTACCATTTAAATACAGTTTTTTCCTTTCTTAAAACATGTATACAATTTTTGGCACCCTCTCTATATGTTAATATATGGAAAATAAAGGTAAATAGAGGCTTCACAACTCCATCAACTGCAAAGCAAGCAAAAGTGTGTGTGCATTTGTGTGTGTATGAGGTTGTACAATTAATTTCTTGAACTCATCCTGGAAAAAGTGGTATATTGTTGAATATCCCTGTAGTCAATTTCAAAGTACTCCCCCGTTGTTATGCACCGATGCCACCTCCTAGTCCACACTTCAAAGCAATTTTGCAACACTTTTCCTGGAATGGCCATTGGAGCTATCTTCATGTACAAAATCTGACAATTACGTTTGTGGATTTACTACCATGAAGTTTCCTTGGCAGGACTGTACCAACAACTCAGTGAGATTGCAAAGGTTATGACACCTTACTGAGTAGTTCGTACAGTGCTGCCCAGGTAATTGCACAGTGGCAAGTTCATGAGCTTAATTGTCAGATTTTGGGTATGATGACAGCTCTCATGGCCATTCTAGAAAAAGAGTTGCAAAATTGCTTTGAAAGGTGGACTAGGCACTGACATTGGTGCATTGCTTCCCAAGGGCAGTACTTCGAAGGTGACTGCAGGTATGCAACAATGAGGTATGTATTAATCGCATTTTTTCTAGGATGAGTTCATGAAATTAATATGCCTATAGATAGATAGGTAGATACACAGATAGATATATAGATAGATAGTCTACAGTGATATATCGCTGAATTATTACAATTTTTCTATCCAAAGCCTCAGTCCATTGGAAAATTAGTATTAACTATTAGTGCTTCCATGGTTAAAAACATTGTGTCTTTCAAATTGTTAATCATTTGTAGAAAACTAATTGAGGTGATAAGTTGTTGCTAATATAACTTCCAAATCTGACTTCACTGACAAATGTTCACGTTAAAGCGCTAAGTGCCCTACCGTCATGAGCTAGGTTAAGGTGAGAGGTGACGATATGGCACAGCATGCAGAACTCATGACTTTTATAGACATTGTACGCTGTTTTGCATCTCAGAATATATAACCCTTAAAGTGGAAGTGGTGGGAAAGATGAAAGCCTCAAAAGTCCTGATTTATGGAGGTGCTCTGCTGCACAGCTGCACGAGCCCTGGGTGAACTGTGATTCATGCTGTATGTCAGCCCTTCAGTTAGTAAATAACATCTCATTTTGGTGTGAAGAAGGAGTGAGCTGTCTTACAATGGAGTTGGATCCCTTTAAATATGCATATATGATTTGAAGCTTCCTTTTTGAAGCATTTATCCATCTGTAATCTTTCAAAACTTATAGTATCACATGCAAAAAATAAAAAATTCTAAAAAAATGGATATCTGATAAATTATGCCCAAGAAGGCTGGCAGTGCTTTCATTGATCAAGTTATGCAAGTAATTTGTCCTCATTTTATGATAAGAAGTATCTCATTTTCTTACCGTAGCTTTTTTGTTTCTGGATAAATCACCTAAATTTCTAAGTTAACAGTTGTAATTAGAAACCCAGCACCATAGATTTCATGAATAAAGCAATGGTTAAGTTAAAATGCATTTGTGAGTTTGACTGTGTAAAGAGAGAAAGACAGATGGTTAGCAAATATTTTATATTTTAATAGTTTGTGCAGGTAGCTTGCTAAACAACAAATCTTTACATAATAAAGACAATAAATTGCAATCACTCTTTTACCTTATCAAGGAGAACAACCTAATCAATTTTAAACCGTGTAACTATGGAAATTTGAAGACAGAAGATCAACATATCTTCTTATACTGTATGCCAAGAAATGACAACTAGAGATACCATACTAAAGGAAAATACAGTACTAAAATGCATTGAATCAGAATGTTACATTGAAAGGACTTTACCACCTTACTAGAGAATTGAAAATTAACCTAAGGTTATTCACTTTATATACAATAAGCATTGAACATCCAATGTTCTGCTTTTAAAAAACCTCCCATTCTAAAACAATTATTGATTTTTTAATATTGTAGTGTAGAATTTGATTAAAAATAATTTTTGAAAGGTCATTTCTTTTTTAAGGAGTTCTTTATTATTATTGCAGGGATAAGAGCATGGGCACCAGCAGGGAACCACTTAAACAGAGGTCCAAATGCCTTGTTCCAAAAGGACAAGCTTTTAGTATTTTATACAAAAAGTAGAACAGTACAATTTCCCGTGGGGTTTCTTCAACATGGATAATAGCCAATATGAAGCAACCAAGTATTATTGACATGAAACTAATAAAGTGGGACTTTCGTCTTTCTTTAAGCTTTTAGTTTTATTCTCGTTGGAGAATGTGAGGTAAGAAAGAAAACTGGAATTCAACCAGAAAATGCTTTCGGAATAGACAATATGGAACACTTGTGTGGAAACTCAACATTGTTTCTTGAAATTGTAAACTTTTTAACATGGCGTCCAACTACGGAATGGTAGAGCATGGGAAAAACTGGGAAAAAATGTTGCCTTCACTGATGTTACAATTGTTCTGATCAGAATGATGCTATGTATTATTTGTAGAAACAAATCATTGTAGAAACAAATCATTCAATAGGCAGGTCAACCAAATTAAAAATAAATGAAAAAAATTTAGGTTTTCATTAAAAAACACTAAATGATAAAAAAAATCACATCGATTCATCATAGAAATAATCATTGATAACTTTTTGTCAATTTATTTCAAAGATTAGTTAAATTCTTCTTTCATTTGGTATGGAGAGGACAAGTTGTACAATATCCTTTAGGAGTGAATACTTAACGTAAAATATTTACTCAAATAGGAAAGAGTAAGATGCAAAGTTTAAGAGCTCATTCCCTTTGGAAAGTGGCAGCTTGAAGATACTCTAACATTCCTTAGCTGCTTAATGCCCTTTCCATGCTGCTCACGAGCACATACCCCGCCCCCGCCCCCGGACTCTGCTTATTTAATGGCAAATAGTTGCTGTTTCTATTTGAACTGATTAAGATATAGTTTTAAAAATAGGCTTTTGGCTTTTGAAATGGCACCCGTAATACCAAAGTGACATAATACTGCACTTCTGTAATTCAAATGGGCTGCCATTGAGGCAAGGAAGCAAGTGCCTCTGTGCAATTTTCCTCCTTTTTTTTGTGAGTTAAGCAGATTTACTCCTTAACGGTGGAGCTTCAGCAGATGATTATGACATCAAAGTGTGACAGACAGTGATTATGTACTGCAGGGAGAAAAGGCAGTTAAAAAGAGACAATTCATTCCCATAGCTTAAAGGGACAATTTCCTTGGCCAAAAGTGAAATAAACTCTGCCGTGCCAGGCTTCTCTTTGAAAGAAAGGAGAGTGGAGGCTTAGTCTGTTTCGTTTGATTTTTCACTTCCTTTCATATTGGGAATCACACTGTCTTTCCACATCCCCAAGTCCTTTCCCATCTCACTCACTGCTGTCTGCATATCCTATGTGATCTGCTTTTTGACCCAATTATTTGCTGGATTTGAGTATTTTATCAGCAAATGTCTCAATATCGGGAGCTTTTCGTGTAATGAAACTGGCATCTGGTGTTACAGCTTAATTTTGGCTATTTTTCTAATTCAGCTATAATCTTTCTCAATTTGTGATCTCTCTGGTTTTATAAAGTGATTGGAAACTGTACACGCGGTGTTTTGTCAAATCCTTGGTCATTTATTAGAAAGATTAAAAATTAGTGAGCATTTGCTTACTTTATATTTAATTTTACTGTTAATTCCCAGTACATTAAAATACTCTTTCCTGGAATGTAATAATTACACAAGTTAAACATTATATCACATGTTACTGAATTTAACAAAATCAAAAGTAACTTCTATTGAATTTATAGCTTAGTTAGCAAAACCACCTTCATTCTTAGCCAGGTGCACTGCTTTTAATATAAAATTAACATATAGTATCTGAGATTTAAAAATAAATATTAATATAACTTCCTGTGACATTTTAAATATTAATTTAAGTATCCAACTTTGTTTTCCCCTGAAAAAATGACAATCTTTTTTATGGTATGTGAATTGTTTTTAAATATACTTCTAGAAAATTATAATTATACATTTTTTTAATTATGCTACCTATATAGTGAGATAAAAATATATTATTTAAATATATAAACTTTTTTAATACTATGTTTACTCTCACAACGAGCAAATTATTGGGAGGAAATCAATGTAAGTTATTTAATGAGACCAAGAAGCAATAAATAGAATGGCCGTACTATATTTATTCAAGGCATAGATCTTCTTATTTCCTTAAATGGGTGTCACCTAAGTAAAATTTGAAACAAAACTTTGTTGAGGTGTTTATCAATTTTATACTTGGAAGGGGGTGGGAGAGGAGGGGGAAGCTTAATATAAGGTGATGGAAAGAGAAAAAAAAATTTTATACTTGGACAAGGAAGCAACCAATATACAGTATATTTAAAATGTAAATAATTCCAAAAAATTTTTAAAATAAATTAAAACTCAGTAACTCGCAGATAGATAATCTTAATAACATTTTCTATAAATGAAAAATTTTAGAACATATATTTTAAAAGTATTCTAGTCCTAAATATTCAAATTTGAGTTCCTGAAGAAAGATAGCATGTTGCAAAAATATACTGTAATATTAAGATCATGTATTAAATAGGAAAATTTCTAATTCTACCATATAGTATGACTATTGTATATGTGTGTGTGTATATATATATGTATATACACACACACACACTCACATACCCACATACATACAGTACATAGGTATTTATACTTTTAATTATATTTATGTAAATTGATTATCTAGTTAATTCTAATTTCCTTTATGACAAGGGCTATGTTCTACTTAAGCATGATTGATTTTTTAAATATAATTCTTACCTATATGGTTTGGTCTCTTTAACTGTAACACTCTAGCGTATGTTAATTTTATATATATTTTCTTCATGTTTGTTTAGTCTCATAAATGTTTGAGTAATTGAAAACCAAAAGGATAATGGTTTCTCAACCTGAATATAATAATCTTGCAGGCACAGATAACAGATATTTAATAATGTTACTTCAGAAAGCAACAGGACGCATGGAGATCATGCTATCAATAAGTAATATCTATGATGCGCTTAGTGAAGCTCAATACATATTGTTTGAAATAACAAAAAAATACAAGTGTCAATAATGAGTACATTATATGTAGTCATAATCTATATTTTACAATGTAATTTAACAAGTTAGTGTAACAGTGTCGAAGCTAAAGCTAGAAATTTAATGTTTCTGGATCTATTACCCATTTATTCTGAATGCCGTTATATATTACTGACAATGTTTGTCCTGGCTATTGTTGAGACTCGAGAAGATTCTGAATGGATTAGTGAAATTTATTCTGACTATGTGAAAAAGTAATAGTTGATGACAGGAGGTGCAAAACTTGTCCATTTCCAAAAGAAGATCATATGTAGATAAACAGCCTGATTTTGTTAGTATATTGCTAATAAATATTTTTACATGACAACTCAAAAAAATAAACATACTTAAAACATTGTTTTTATCATTATCTAGCTTTATTAGTCTTTAAAAGTATTTGCAAGATTAATATGATTAGGTTAGGAAGCCACCTATCCTTTTGCTTTTATTAGATCTACTCAAACATTTATGAGATTAGGCAAACATGAAGAAAATGCACGCTTGAGTGTTACAGTTAAGTGACTAAACTGTATAGGTAAAAACTGTATTGAAAAATCAGTCATGCTTAAATCTGAACATTAGCCTGACTAAGTAGGAAATCCAAGTTTTTGACTGCATCCTTGTTTATGCACATTTTTGTTTTATGCTTCCTTGATTGCAATTGAGCAATAAAAATATTTTCCAAAACTACACAAAATATTTTATTTAAATTCTTTCTTCTCCTTTTATGCCCCTTTCTTTGATAAAATATTTCATTTTCCACCATGAGTACTATTATTAAACTTATGCCTGCTCTACTTAGTAGTAGTATCTGTGAGTAGCCTCCTTAAAAAAAGAATCATAAATATGGCAGAATGATTAATTGTTATGATCTTTGGTATTTTATGTTTGAAGCTGTTGGTTTTGTTTCAAAATATGTTTTCTTCTTTTTTTTAATTTGTAAGACTTTTTAACAAATCTCAGTTCTCTCCTTAGTAGCTCTATAGCTTAGGCAGATTTTTAACCACTCTGTACTTAAATTTCTTTACATGCAAAATGGAGATAATGATATTAATACCTAACTCACAAGGTATTTTTATGAGAATTAAATGGATTAATATATGTAATGTACTTAGAATATAGTGTATAGTTATTTGAGAGTTACTTTTGAGATTGTCATTATTCCGTTTGGTTAACAAAAGAATTGCTGACTAAATTTTTCCATGCTCTATCATGCTTTTCTGCTCCAAATAAGTCAATGTATTCTACTACAGAAAAGAAGGACAGGCTAATTCTATGATCCAAACATAACAGGATGGAAACGTGAAAAACAACAAGAACTAGATTTCAGTATAACATATAAATAAAAGCTCTGATAGAGCCTTCAATTAGTGAAACCACTTGCTTCATTGAATCAATAAGCTTTGTGTTTGGACAACTGTCCAGATGGTTGCTGAAGTGATTTTTTACTTGGGTGGGAGGCTGACTTAGAGAGCTCTTATTCTTACAAAAGAGTTAATGTTATTTGAAAGCAGAATAGTATCAGCTTGCAGGGAGTAATCTGAGGGGTGGCTACCTCACTAATGTCCTGATATAATGTTTGAAATACTACATGTCTCTTTTTTTAAATCTTGAGTACATAACCCAAGTCCGTCTAAAAGGGTTCTTCTCTAAATGTTTACTATTTAACAATTATTTAAGACAAAACAGCACATTAGATTCTCAAAAATGTGAAATCTCAGAAAAAAACGTTATTCAAACACTAAAAACAAATTGTGCCTACTTAATTTAAACCAGTTAAACCTGTTACATAGTCCCCAATTCTCACAGTTCTGTCATAAAGGAACGCCTAGGTGTCCAGGTGTTTTTCTGTGACAGGAAGTCACTCCAGCAAAGGTCACTGCTGTTAAATCAGATGAGTAAGTCACAGGACAGTGAAGGAAAACTTAACAAAGATTTCTTCCTAGGAGCATGTACATAATACACCCACTTGTGCTTCTGAAAAGTTCAGGTTTGACCTTACAGTGTTGAGAATGCATGTATATGCAAGTGAGAGTGTTTATAGAGTTTCACTGTATTGCAATTTGTAAAATCCAGTCAAGAAAATGGTAGGTATGGTGATCTGATTAATTTTATTAATTAAATTTCAAGGCTACTCTAACCTGGCTCCTACCTTGCAAACATATTGTTCACCTTATGGGTTCTTTCAGTCTTGATTATCCATTCAGTCATTCTCATCCCCTGCATTCGTCTCCCTACCCCCCATTTTGGAAGTCTCACAAGTGCAAACATTGGCGTGGTAGAGCATGCAGCCAGGTCTTGCCGTGCTCTGGACTGGAACTCCATCACTAATGAGTTTTTGTTGCTGCTCCTACCAGCCCTTCAGCAGGCTTCTATGGATACAAGTCTAGAGATGCCCAGTGCAAACTAGCATGGATCCAAATCTTCCCATGTTCAGAATCCTCATTGACCTCACTGATACTGCCATGAAGCAGATGCATGAAGCAAATATAGGAAAATGATTTTAAAACACAACTCTCTAAATGGATAACCTTTGTTTTTGCCCTCCACATTTGTATAAGTAATGAAACAGAATGTGTAGCAGAAGAACACAGAGTGAAATCCTAGGCTGTGATTCAAAATCAAAAGGTTATAAGAATGGCCAAGTAGACTTTCATAATCACTTAAGGTTTTAAAGTATTTTTAAAAAGAAAAAAAAAGTTAAACTGATGAGCTATAAATTATATAAAAGAGTGTATGTGCTCACTTGTCTGTAAAAGTATATAAATATTCATCCTGACGGAGGTCCATTTAGAGCTTAAAGAAGAAACTCAGAATAAAGTCAAAGTTATCCTATGCAATAGCTATAAATGATGCTAAATAAAATTTAAAAGAATAAGGATATAGTGCCTTAATTCTACAATATTTAATCATTACAATTCTATTCTGATACATGTGCAGAATTACAAGGTATCAAAATTTTAATTCTATATAATCGGAAAAAAGTATAATTTTATTGATTGAAAAATTCTCAGTACTGGACCTTTGTAAATCCAAATGAATAAAAGTATTGGCTTTATATTACTCTGTCATAATAGTTAGATTTTGTCAAGTGACTGTTTCCATACATCAGGTGTACCTACAAAGTTTGAAGCTTTGTTTTAATCAAACAAAAGAACTTACATTATTATTCAATATCTCTCTCAAATTAGTCACCAAAGAAAATAAATTCAGTAATGAAGATATAACTTTAGTATAATTTTCATATATTTTACTTCAAAGTGAGGTTCTTAACATAGTTATGTTCTTTTTATAAGGCTTGGCTTTATTTGAATTTTCTCCATTTTTAAAATCAAAATTACCACTAAAGGAAGATTATTTATTTTTATTTAAGGGCCTGTAGCATTTATATACAGTAACTTACTTGAAGGTAACATTTATTTAGATGTATAATTTTGATATATTTAGTTTTAAATAATATCATTTTTGAATATTCCCACGTCTTTATTCCTCCTGTACACTAAGCAATATTTTTAGAAATTAGGATAAATTTGACTAATATCTTTTTTATTTTACAAAGAATTCCTAAATATGTAAAAATATGTAACTTTTATTATAAATATGCTCATATTTAAGTATTGAATATAAATATTTTAATTTATATAGCATTTTAGGTTTCCTAAAGTTTTTTACATATAAAAATAAATTTGAATGTCATAGTCTCACTGTGCAGTATTATGTACTAATTTTGCCTCTCCAAAAATTCATCTGTTGAAGCCCTGAACCCCAAAGTGACTGTATTTAGCGAAAGAGCCTTTAGGGAAGTAATTACGGTTAAAAGAGATTCTAGAATGGGGTTCTAATCCGATAGTAATGTCCTCATAAGAAGAGAAAGGGACATCATGGAGCTTTATTTCACACACAGAGAATAGGCCACAAAAGGACACAGGAAGGAGGTAGGATTCTCCAAGCCTGGCAGAAAGTCCTCACAGAAACCGAATTTGCAAGTACCTTTATCATGGATTTCTAGTTTTCAGAATTTTGAGATGTCTGTTGTTTAAGTCACCTAGTCTGTGGTATTTTGTTATGGCAACTCAAGATTACTAATCCATGCAGTGATTGCTACTTTTTGTCACTGAACATCTAAAGCACGAAATGGACTGACCATAGGTTTTGGTTCCTGACCACTATTATAAATTGTTCTTTGTTAGGCCATCTTTTCTTTTATTCATTTATTTAGGTACAAGAACGTACATCTGGTTTTGTGTTCCTCACCTGAACTGGCTCCCAACATTCTGTTATTTTTTTTTTAAAGTTGCAGTGTGTTTTCTTTTTAGTTTTTAAACTAAGTAATATATTGTTTAGTTGTACTGTCCTAAATATTGAACTCACTTTTATTTTCAGTCAATAATATGTTCCAAGCTTCACTCATATTATTGCTTGTAATTGTGGTTCATTTTCACTATTGTATAATATTCTCTTTTGTAGCTATATCACAATGGAGATATAATCTCCTGCTTAATATTACACTGTGTTCAGTGTTTTGCTATGATAGACAATGGGACTATAAATATTTTTGTACCACTTCCTGGCACATATGTGCCAAAATTTTCTTGAATATATTCTCCTGTGTTTATTGCTATGCTGTAAGGTTTGCAAATGTTCTGCTTTATGAGATAATGTTAAATTGTTTTTGAAGTGTGCCAGTTAGCACTGTCACATGTTTTATATGATTTGTATTATAATTGGATCTTTTGCATATTCTAAAGTCAAATCATAAAGTTTATACTGTTAGAAGAATAACATGTTGTTGGAACTATAGAAACCATTGTACTGAATACTTTGAGTACTTTCTCCAATGCTGTAAAGAGATATTTATAATTTTAAGCTTATTCTATCATTCCATATATGAAGTGGTATGGCAGAGTGGTTACATAGTAAATACAACTAAAGCACTTTAAATATCTCTTTAAAAATTTCTCTTGTTTCTTTCTTCTTAAAATAAATTATACATACCCTGACTCTCCTAGGAACATGTACATGGGACAGGGAGCCAAGTCACGTGCTAGATAAGGAAACTATCATTGGAAGACTGAAACATTGATATCTAAAGTCATTTACTTGTTAATTTAAAAGTCATCTCAATTGGTCAAATCAGTGAGTAAAAATGATCATACAAAATGTTTTTCTATACATTTTTTAATATCTAGGGTCTATTCATACATATTAAAGTAAATAATTCATTTACCTGCTAGCTTTATAGCATGAAATAACACTTCCTACAATTTTAATTCACAAATTCAGTTCTTTTCTGATGCTGTATCTAAAACATTTTTAATATGTATATTTTGTGTCTACAAAAACTTATTTTGGTTTCTTTATAATCAGGCATGAGATTGTTCATTACTCTGTAATTATAATATTTTTATTGCTATAGTAGCTTCCAATTATTAATACTAAATCAGAAGTGAATTATTTTAAATGATTAATAAAAAGTTAACAACGGGTATGGTATGTGAAGAAAATACAATATATTACATGTTTATATTATGCCATAGTGAAAAACCTAGAAAGCAGACAGAATTATTCCATCATATTTCTGGACATTTGTATTCTTTTTGAAGCAAATTATGCTCTTAAGGTTTTTGTAGTTGCTTCTCAGAGATTCAGTGGGAAGTAGTTACAAAGAATTCACTTTGAGATTAATGGCTGAACTTATGGGAGAGATGAGATATATCCTGCAATAACCATGTACTGCCCTTTCCTCCTAGACATGCTTGTACAAAATTCCTATTTAGACATATAATTATTTTAAAAGGCTCTCTTTCAGTTTTCAAGATATTTAGAAATTAATTGAAATTGGCAAAGACAATCAGACACAGTGGGACTTCGAATGAAATCACTTTAACTGACAAATTGCATTTATGTCAAGATGGTTCAAATGGCTGTACAGTTTTCAAAACGTAAGTCAACGTCGACAAATGTTTTTGTTCCATCTATCATTGTTGAATAGTTTGTCTTTGGTGATCTATATTTATTCTTCCCCAACACCTAAAAAATGCTAAGAATCTGGAAGGCTTTATGCAATCCTACTTTTCGGAACACAACACAGGAAACTATCTCAAATGCTTTTAGTTGATCTATCTTTGTGTTCTGAGCACAATGCTTCAGAAATCCACCTGCTGGAAGTCGGTGGTGTATGCAAAGGGATGTCATGGTAATTTGAAAACAGTTGAACACAGAACAGAGGCTTTTCCTGCCCTCAAGCTCACCACACTGGCTTGTCTGGCTCACTACATGCCAAAACTTTTGATTGATGTGCTCACTTCAGTCACGGGTAATTTTAACTCATATATTAAGTAGCTGCTGCTTCCACTCCATTATAGTTCCTTGTATGGGGCAAATCAGAGTTAGCGTTTTGTCTGTATTGGGCTGACCTAGAGCCATAGTGTGCTTTTGTTTAGATTTAAGTAGGAGGCAAGCTAATATTTCAAAACTAGAAAACTTTTACAATCTCTGCTTCTCTTAATTGTAGGGATCCCTGTGGTAAAGAGCTTTATATTGCTACCACGTAGGTCATAGGAGCTCCAAGGATGCCAGAAATATTGTTAAAGGTTTTCTAAGTACATAGAAATTCTTTTGAAATGTAGGAGATTTAAGTGGATTAATTCAATATAATCAAAACTGGCAGCATTTTCCCCCCTCTTATCTACTTGTGTTTGTGAAAAACACTGTGTCTAAATAGTAATTTTTAGTCATGTATTTCAAATCTGAAGTAGCTCTGGGGACTGAGCACACTTCTATTCATTACCGTTTTAAAGTCTGCTGGTTGTCCAGAATACTTGTTTTAATAGGAATTCCCATATAATGGTAGGCTATGATGTGCATTTCTGTTAAATTTCAGATTTTTTTTTATGTGGGTAGTTCCCTGGCTGGGTAAATTTCAGATTTAATATTAATTCACACCAGTCTGCATGGAAAATAGTATAAAATAATTCAATCATATCAGTAACTTTTGTCTACTTTTGAAAATGTTATCTACTGACTATAACAGCAGAATACAATTTGAAGTTAAATGAAATGTCTTATATTTTTATTATTATAACTCAACAATATGATTTACTATTAGACACATTTCTTGCCCCCTAAAGGAACTGAAGACTAATTCTGGAATAGAATAAGGTCTGCTAAAATGTTCATTCTTTTTTTTTTTTTGGTAAATTTTAGAGAATGTGAACTCTGTTATATATATATAAAAATTCACAACAGAAACTTTGTAAATAATATAATCTAGATTATAAGCAACAAGTATCTAATATACAAGGAAGAGGAAAAAATAGTCAATATTTTATAAACTGCTCAGAGAAAAAAAATTAAGCTAAAACTACTAGTACAGAGGTATATAAGAAGTCTCTTTCTTATATATTCTTTTTTGGCACTATTCTTCAGTTAGCACAAGAGTATATACCAAGCTGAACAACCTCACAGTCAAATACCCTTCTGTTGGCACCAAATAAAATGAAACTGCCCATGGAATGAAAGGTTGTAAATACTACATTATTTTAACATGAGACTTTTACGTCAAAACTGTACAATCCAAATTACAGGAAGTTTGGGAATTACCAAGTTTTAGATGCCAGTCTGAGAAACCAGGCAAAATGAGTGTTTTTCCTGAAAAGTTGGACAAATAAAAATGTATTTTTTAAGTTTGTATTATCAGAAAGGTACTAATTCAGATTAAAAATAAATTTATTTTAATTTTTATTTAAAAATAAAATAGGAGGTTAGCTAATTAAGAACCATGGGCCTAATCCAACTTACTGCTGATCTTTGTAAATAAAGTTTTATTAATATTTGAACATACTCAGGTCGACTTATTTTTCTGTGATCTATGGCTACTTTCATGTTACAAAGGCAGAGTTGAATAGTTGTGACAGAGATGGTACAGATTTCAAAGCCTAAATTAGAAACAGTATTTTCTAATGCTGATTTAGAATATTTTATATTAAAGATAAAAGACATTAATCATAAAGTTTGAATACTTTGAAAATACTTAAATATTTTTTAAATATGGGGCTAAAGTGTATAATAAAACAATTGGAAATATGTTTCTATAATCATTATTTTAACATAATTACCACCTTCACTGGCAATAACACAATCAATATTATATATAACATTGCTGAGTGAGTTATACATAGCTACCCAGGAATTTACATATAAAATACAAATTCCAGGTATAGTGTTTGTATTTAATCATCTATTACTTCATATACATTATGGTGGGAAAAAAAATTTTTTTTTGATTTTCCAATTTCCTAAAACATTAGATTTTCTTTTACAAATATAAAAAAATTCACCTCAAAAAAATCCTAGTGAGTTTTTATGATGAATTCTAATTTCTCAATGTGCAAGGATAGGCCATAAAAAAAAAACCCACAGTTTTTTTTCTCCTATAAAGCACAGTATTCATACGATTATAGCTCAGTTAAGAAACTGGAAACATTCAAAAGAGATACTCAACTTTTACGCTATGGCTGACTGAGTGGGACAGGCATTGCCGGAAGAAGGTGACTCCATTAGCGTTCTTTAAAGAAGCTGTCAACTAAGCAACTGTTACCTTCGTCTGACTTCAAGTCAAAGTGGTGGCATTTCACTTCCTTAAACGCCCTTTAAAGACTTCTTACTGAGAACTGGATTTTCATGTATTATATTTTTATTGTAATGAAGGTTGTGGATTCTGAAGATAAATGAGATCATAGAAAAGGTAGTGTATTTACTACAATAATGGAATTGAGAATAAATAAAGCCAGATGATTAAATTGTGAGGATTAGCAATAGTTTCCTAAGTTCTTTCATTCTATCCTGGCCCTCTCTGGTTATTGGTTTTAAATTTTTCTTTAATATTTTATTAACTTATACTAATGCTTCAAAAAATGAGAACATACAGGTCACTTAGAGATCTTGTTAAATGCATATTCTGAATCAGTAGGTCTGCAGTGAGTCCTAGTGAGATTCCAGGGGACTACTGCTTTTTGGTTCCAGAACACAATTTGGATAGAAGACTTTCAATGTTTAAATGACATCAGCAAGGACTAAAAATAGGGTTTTAGAAAAAAGACAACTTCATTATCCCTGAGGGGACTTTTGTGGCTATTTTATTACTTTTGCATATACAACTCAAAAAATAAATAAAAACTGACAAAATTTAATTCAAAGGGAGTTTTCTAAAGATATCCTTAGTGAGGAAGGCTGTCTTTTCTATAGGTAAAAATATTCTTCCATGTCCACAAATAATCATTCTACTTCTCTCTTAAAATATTTTTGGATTGCAACTAATCTAAGTATATTTTGGGGAATGCTTTCAATAAATATAGATGAGAAAAATGGTTTCAATTATTTCTTTAAGTAAACTATAATTTTTGCATATTCTTGATGAAAGCATTCTTGATTTTGAATAATTTCCTTACTCAGCAGTGCAAATTATTAAATTAGACTATTTGACATGTGCATTCATATATATATATATATATATATATATATATATATATATATATACACACACATATATACACACACACACACACACACACACACACACACGTATTAACATGACAGTTCTACTGTTTCCATTAATTCGATGCATGACTGTAGAAAGATAATCTAGTTTTTGATAAATGCAGATAAAAATAAACAGATCTATGTAAATAAGGAAGAAGTCTAAATAAGTATAAAATAGGGGTATTCCTTGGTGGTGTAGTGGCTAGGCTTCTGCGCTCTCAATGCCGTGGCCTGGGTTCGATTCCCAGCCAGGGAACTACCCCCCCTAAAAAAAGTATAAAATATGCTACATAATTTAAAATATTAAAGAATAATCAAACCTTATAGAACATGCTATAGTCTAGGTTTAAATTTTATATAAGAGAAAAAAGCTTACATTTAAAATCTGGGCTCTCAAACAAACATTTAAAAAAGATGATAAATTGTTTACTGTGAAATAAAACTATATCCTAGAGAAAGTACGTAGGCTTTGTGATGCAGAAATTCCTTGGTAGTGTTTGTACCTAAAGGTGCAAGGCATAATCTGAAATTCACTTCAGGAAATACAAAGCAGAATTAAAATTATGATTTTTATTTTTAAAGTATTAATGTCCTTTGTGCATCACAAAATTCATATGGCAACAGACATTAAATGTTCCTAACCACTAAGATTACTTTAAGTAAGAAATTCCAAGAATACTGATATGGAAAGGAAATGGCGAAGAGTTCTAAGAAATTTCTTTATAAATTTTGTTGAATTTCTTCAAAGCCATCAACAGGAGATAAAGAACATTATTACATTTCACAGGAGGAAGCAAGAAATCCACTTAGCCTGTTGCTAATCTCCTAAAATTCTTCCAATGAACACTGATAAAGATATAAAATCGGGATTATCTAATATTCTTTCTTCTATTCTTTTTAATTCTCCCCACCAATTTCAGTCCTAAGAGAACTGGAGTATTTAAAAACACTGGAGAGAAAACATATTCTGAAACACTGAATGAATACCTTTGGCATTCAAAAACAATGCATCTTGAGAGCTTCACATATTCTTAAATATCATGATGATTGCAAATAATTTTCCCAATAATTATATTGATATATTTTGAAAAAATAATTCACTTTGAGCACCAATATTTATAAAATGTATGCTTAAAGTTAATTAAATAGTTTTTAAACTAAAGTTAGTCACTTATATAAACTTCTTAACATTTAATAAAATAAATAATCAGGAACTGACTTGTATCTTTAATTTATTCACAATTTCTATTCTCTAGTAAAAGAACCTCTACATTTCTTAGAACTTCAAATTTTTTTCTTAACACTGCTAGATATTTGCTTTCACATATACATGAAATATATTACATATTTGTGTCATACATATGACAGCAAATACTTATTCAATGCAAATTATTTGCTTACTCATATTCTTTGTATTATCTTATCATTATAAGAGTTACAGGCTTTAAATGAGAGTAGCAATACAATAAGTTAAAAATTGAAATATAGTAAAAATCAAATCACGACTTCCTGTGAACAGATACATTATATATGAAGGGCTGTCCAGAAAGTATCCAACCATGTAATATGAAAAATAGAGTCACTGATGACTGGATTTTTTTCTGGACAGCCCTTGTATATTAAATACCTTTTTGCCAGTAGCATGAATATTTATCTGGTTTCCAAATGTCAACATTAAAAAAAAATCTCACTGTTCTTTAATATCACTCTATTTCGACACTTGTGATTTATTCAAAGCCATGTGATTTTATTTTTTACATATGACCTTTACATCTAATCATATATTTTCTGGGGAATTAAGACATATGCAAAAGGAGTATTTTTTCCTTTTGAATCAATCAACTTTGTCTCCTCTGTATGAAATCCACATATGTGTCATAAACATTACCTGCAAATATGAGCACAGAAAGTGAAAACAAGAGATAATAATACATTTCTAATGTGAGGGAAAACATTTTAAGTGGTCCTAAAAGATCTAAAATAACAATTAATAACCTCTAAATGTATATATAACAATTATAACTAATACTGCATGATTAGGAAATAGACTACAGAAAGCCTTCAGGTAGCTCTGTCAACAGCAATTAAATTAATTTATCACAACCAGAAAATCTGAAAGATGCTAACAAAGCGGAAGGGGTTTCTATTAACAGGTTGCATTGTTTTTTTTTCAGAAGCCTTTGCTATGATCTGTCCAGATGACAAAAGATCTACTTTGGAATCAGAATGTAATACAGATGTCAGAGATGATTGATGGAGTGGAGGCGGGGGTGGAGGAGAGGTTTTCAGGGCTAAACCATTGGACATGCCAAATGAGTACACAAGTATGTACTGATACCACTTTGTTTTGCTGTTTCCAATGTTGTTTCCCTTTTCCTCCTGATTAACTATGAGTTATAAAGGATTCCTTATACCTTAACTTTAGTTCTGGCTAGCTGCTCTTTTTTAAAAACAACTGACAGGTTTTAGTTTTTGTTTTTGATTTTTTTTTTAAATTTACAATGCAATAAATTATACTGTAAAATTTCTTAACTCTTTTTGCTCTCAGGTGACATGTTTTTCTCATTTTTCCTATATAATGTTGTTTGTTGGATAGTTTGTTTCCTAACATAAAATAAAAACTGGAGATAATAACCTTCAGCTCTAAGTTACTGCTGAAATCCAACTTGTGTTTCTGAAAATATACTCTTTCAGTAGCTTTCAAAACAGCTTTCAAAATTGTACTTCCACCTAGTGTCTTAGTGAAAAACACAAATTTAAGAAAATGTAATATTTTTGGCATGATTCCTTTGAAAAACTTGCTAAGACATTTTCATATGCAAAGAGAAAAAAGCAGTATGATCTGACTTGTCCAAGGAGAGCTCTCTACTGGCAGCACAGTGCCCCCTAAAGTGATTCTTGAGAGACAATGACACAATATCTTAAAATGAATTCTATATTACTTAATAAAATATCACTATATGACTTCATTTTAACAAATAGAAAAACTTCCCATCAAAAAAATGACACAATTCATTTAATAAACTATACAAAATTGTTGCTTTAGTTCAATGATAAATTTAATCACACATAAATAGGTCCTTATGTTATCTGACTTCCTATTCTATGCTATTTAGAAAATGTAACAATAAAGTGAAATATATGAATGGCTGAAGACTCAGTTAAATGTTTATCTTGATTGGAGACATAGTTAAATTTTATTCTGATTGTAAAGTATAGTATGCCAATAACATCTTGATAATTTTAGAATCTGAATGAAATGTATTTGTTGAAAGAGAGAAAAATAACTTTTAAATATAAGTTTACATATAATAAACTAGTATAAGGCAATGTCTGTGTCTCAGATCAGCAACTGAACAATCAACCAATATAGGCAAAGTATTCAAAGAGAATGTATATAAATTTGTAAAGTTATGGCTTTATTACTACATTGCATATATTAGTAATTTTTACTTTAGAGTACACTGCATAAGCAAAATATTGCATTGATATTATGAAAATGAGAAGAAGCTCAGCTTGATAAATTAAAAAAATAAAACCATGGTCTTTGCTACTTTGTTATAAACCAACTT
Source organism: Lyroderma lyra (assembly GCA_004026885.1). Taxonomy (NCBI): domain Eukaryota; kingdom Metazoa; phylum Chordata; class Mammalia; order Chiroptera; family Megadermatidae; genus Lyroderma; species Lyroderma lyra. The sequence continues at coordinate 33,806 of PVJL010003753.1, forward strand.
CCTTTTAAAAAAATTTCAAATCTTTCATCTTTTAGAACACTTAAGTTTTGTATCAATTCCCAAATATACTACAAAAACAACAGGCTGACTGAAAGTTATATACAGTTTTTATATATTTATTTTTCTTAAAATATAAATTCTTTAAGACTAAATTTTTTTACTGCTTCTGGTACAGCTATAGGGGCTGTCTTGATATTGGATACAAAATGGAAACAGAAATTGCCCTTGTTATTATTTGGTCCATTCCTCCTTCTGTATTTCTCTTTTGTTTAGGCTTTTAAGTAAACTTGTCAAGATTAGAAGAGTGGAGTTGCAAAATGGTCACCCAATTTAAAGTTTTGTCTACTAGCATTAGAAATGTATTCAATGATGATCACAGTAGACTAAATGTAAGAAATAAATCTTAAACATCACATTTTATTATGGCTGCAACCTTTTGCTTGTTGTCAATATTTAAAGGCAAAGGATCATAAAAGTCACAGAAATTATACACTGGAGAAAATGAAGACTGTATTGATCATGTTGCCTTAATGTTATGCTCACTGATTTTATCAGCTAGAAATAAAATATTAACAGTAGTAATTTACACATTAATCAATGCTTTGGGTCAATCATTGAAAATAGACAAAGGCATATTTTCATGTCCCACCTCTGCACAGGTAGTATGCATCCTTTTCCAGGCTAAAAAACCATCAAAATCAAGTTAATTTGAAAAAACTCATTGACTTTCGACTAAATTATTTTCAGGTCAATTCATCACCAGACCTAGATACTCATTTTTTCCCCTTGGTTTTGAAAGTAAGAAAAAAAGAAAATATTGCTTGAATGAGCACTTAGTAATTGCCCATCACTGTAATTCTATGTATGACTTAATTTAATTCTCACAATAATTTTGTGAATATGTAATAATATTGCCACTTTTGACAGTTTGTAAAATCTGGAGCTCAGATATTATAGTTTCTCTAAATTGCTCAATGTCAGACTGCTGATAAATAGCAAAGTTAGAATTAAAATATCTTTTTCTTACTTCAAAGGTAATGCTCTTTCTACTTCATTGCAAGGGCTAATGGATAACTGAAAATGGTTCAGATTGATGTAACACTATTGTCAGGGGAGTGATCTGGGCATTTGCCCATAGCATCAAACCACTTTTATTGTAATACTCCATGAATACACCTAGTTTGGGAAGTTCTGAATGGCTATCTATCATCTAACTAAATATAATAACTTAAAAAACCAATTATTGATTATTCTAAAATGATTAACTGTGCTATCATATTTCATATTTTAATTTATAGTCTTTTTTAATATTTTAATTTTTCATGAAACAGATAATAGAAAATTGTTTAACTTTTCTCAATGTATTTCATTCCCACTATAAACCTGAACAACATATATTTCTGTTTTGCATTATTATTCATCATAGTGTTCATGCTGTATATTACAAGTTAAAACAAAAAAAATAATAACTAACATTTAGTTATTTTCAGTTTTCTATGATCTTGGAATCTGTGATAACTTCATTTTTTAATTTCAATTTTCTAAGCTCCTAAAAACTGAGTAATACAAATAATATTGTCAACTACAAAAAGTTTTAAACTTGAGTCTAGAAAATAAATATATGAAGGCTGTATGAAAATATCCAGCCTTTGTCAATATAACATTGTCATATTACATGGCTGGATACTTTCCAGACAGCACTTCTATATCTCTGACACAATTAAATTTCTCAAAATAGAGAAATGTTTAAACAGTAACATGAATTCTTTTTGATAAAATTTTGCCATAGAAATATACTTTCCTTAATGTATTTATATCCAAAAGAATATCATGTAGAGAAAACTATGGAATACTAAATTTCATAAAATGAGCGTAATTTTATATACACACAGTTAGGAATAGTTTTAAATGTAAATCCAAAACTGATACAACTGATACAATTGATCTGTTTTGACCATTCTAAATCTGCATATATTTGCATAAGGGGAAATGCATCTAAATAGGATTTTCATTATTTAATTGGTGTGAGTTTTATTGAAAAGTAAATTGTCAAATCATGTATTTATTTTCTTTCATTAAAATGTTATTCAGAATTATAGAAAGTTCCTTATCATTAGTATGGTTGTTTAAGCAGAGAGCAGTTAACCAAAAAATCATGTCCCTTTTTACTCCTTATAACAGCTGATATAACCTTCTTTAACGCTTCCTGGCTTTCCCCTGAAGGAAATCTCAGGGTTGGCACAACCCTACTACTTTATTTTTCTCTCTGAGGTTGTGTTTCAGATAGCCTCTTTATTCAGCCCACACAGGGTGCACAGTCTGCCCCCTAGCCCTTTTTTTCCCTCAGACTTTGATCTCTGGATTATTTACAGTTAATGATTTCTTTCATGTTCAAAATAACTCTTCTGCTCAGAGTGATTATATATGAGCAATATTTTTTCTGTATCTTCCTTTTAATGAATATGTATATATTTTTCATTAAGGGTTACCAATTTCAAAGAGAATATTTCCCAGGAGGTACATTTAGAATAATCTCACAAGCAGAATACAAGAAGATAGAATGATTCTTAGAGATTACAAAGAGCTGTGAAGGAAGACATCAGTAAAAGAACTTTCTATCATGAGAGATAATTTGGAAAACATTTTTAAATATAAATTAAATATGTATAATATATGCATAAAATGTTAATCAACCTGTGATACTAAAGTACTGTATTATAACAAATAGTCTCAGTAGATTCTATAAACGAATTTTTTTTTTACCATTTATGTTTACTATCACTATTTATCCTAAGTAGAAAATTAAAAGAAGTATGTATACATATATAAATCTGGCTAAAAATAACATACACTTCTAAATATACTGATGGAGACTTTTTCTCTTTTGTTAGATAACATGTGTATCCACACAAACTATACACAACACCTCTGGCAAATAAATATCTTACAATGTTCTTTTACAGATAATACAGATTTTAGTTATAATTTTTTCTTCTTCAAATAAGAAAGCTTTTTTTTAATAAATAAATTGTTGGCTATGTAAGAAATATCTTTAAGGAAAAATACCTTGGTAAAAAATAAATATTAAAGAATATACATCATTTATCAAATATCATTTAAGAAATGATGTTAGATGGAATTTTAAAAACTTGTCAAATTTTCCATATCTACAAAGAAAATGCTACTGTTACATTTTTTATTTATATTGATGAGTCCTTCAGAAATTTCATTTATTGAATACAAGCTGGCTTTTTTGTGTATTTTTGGAAAGTGCTAATTTAGGAGTTTTCTGTTTTGATATGCAAAACCATTGCTTGTTTTGAGTCTTTTTAAAAATACTCAATTATTTTATTGAACAAGACATAATACCAACATAGAATCTTAGATTTCTTTAGTTTAAAAATGAACAACTATGCTTTTGAAACGTTTCTTTAGTTTTTTCCACTCGATTTAAGTCACCAGTATGTTTTGTCAAAACATTATGAAATGAATATGTGAAAACCTCATTTGACCTATGAAGATAAGAGGTAAACTAAATTTTCACACAAGTATTTGTATAAATACTAGAAAACTTAACATGGTCCAGATTATTCTATATTTTAGGCTCAAATAAACCAATATAATAAAAATATTTTTATTAATGACTCATTCATTTACATTTTCTTTGAAAATGTAAATGAAATTAACAAACACAGCAACATAGACAGTTACTTGTCATCACATAGAATTATGGTATTTTGGTAAAACAGAAACAAATTTTCCTTGAAATTTAGGAATTTTAAATATATCATTTAATGATGTCACATTCCACAAGCATATATCCAGTAGTCTTCTAGTGAATGCATTTGTGGTGAATGGGTCAATAGATTCATGGGCCGTCCTCCTTAGGTACGTATGATCAAGTACTGGCACATCACCAGGTGATCAGCCAATGGCAATATGATTCATTGTTAATTTTTCACCTTGGTCAGACACCTTTAAAATTAGTGAAATACTCTCCTGTAATTAGTTTCTATGAATAGCAACTTTCTATTAGAGAATAGTTCCCCTTGAAATATTACTTCACATTCATTAAAAAACATTTTTCTAGCTTTTCAAAGGCTAATGCCTAGAAGTGCTTTTGCCTTTAAAATTATGTCTCTTTCACAACAGATATTATCTGTAATTTTCTCTGCCACAGAGTAAATGCTAAACATTAAAGTTTGCCCTTCATTTATTTCCATTTTGTTTGGCATTTATTGTAGTTAATGATACATCTGTAATCAATGTCTTTTATGACATTAATTTATTGTATAAAGAAATTATCTTATAATATCATGCAAATAGGAAATAAAATTAACATCTATTATCTTTCCCTTTAAATTTTATTAGAATGTATGCTTTCTAATTATGGCAAGCAAATTTAAGTAGGTTATATACTTACTGTATTAAAAGATTTTGTTTGTGTCTGTTTATAGCAGTTTATTAGCGTGGAATATTCTGTTAATTAGTGTTTGGGATAATTTAGTAGGTTTTAAATAGTACTTCAAAACTGTTTTAATTTTTATATCTTGATTAGCGGTGACAGTAACTGTTTTTTAGGTATTATTTATTATTTATATTTTATTGTTAATATTACTTGCTCATTTATATAATGAGATAAAGTTATTTTTACTTTATCATATATTTCTCAAAGTATAACTCTTAAGGGTTTTTTGTTGTTGTCATTGTTATTTTGTTTCTTGTATGATTCAATAAATTTAAGTGATTGCAATCTGCATTAGTAAAACTGAATTTTAAATTTCACGATAGGTATGGGAAATATGCAATAATTTATATGTGAATAGAAAATATATTTTATCTGAGATCAAGGGTTATGCTATATTCCTTTTACGTAACTAATATTTTATTCAAACACATTATTTTAAAACACAATCCAAGCAATAAGTTATATTTACTGATTGATTGAGTGATCATTTATTGCTAGGATCTTGTTTTAAGGTAATGTGTTTGAATTGCAAAACATCAGAATTCTACACAGCATATTTTATGACCAAATGCAATATAACCAAAGACTGCTATTTAAAAAATTATAAACAAATTGAAAATACAAATCAAAACTAAAATTCTTCTAACAAGAGAAAAATACTTAAAAATCAAAAGTAGATTATGATTCAAACAATAAGAGACATCACAGAATGTCAGAATTTATTTATTCATGTTTAAAACTATGATGAGAGAAGAAAATTATCACTACTAATATTTTATTATTAATACAACTTAAAATAAATAAATTGAATATTTAATTTGGTTACATAATTGACAATATAGAAAGACTGGTGTTCAATTTTGACACCAGTGTATCAAACAGCTGATAGAGGAGTCTACCAGTAGTATGCTTTTTAAATGTAAAATTAAGGAGAAAAGGATGATTGTAAAAATAGACAAAAAATTACAATGTATTAGCAGTTTGAGTAAATTGCATTGAATTGTCCAAGGGTTTAATTTGTCGTGTAGGAGACTGAATTAATAATTCCATCTTGTTCCTCTTCCTCATTTTCTTATTTATTGTTTGCTTATTTTACTTTCATTTTCATACGTATGTCCTTAGAAAAATTTATTTCTCTAACATTCTTTTCACAGTTTTACAGATTCCTTCCAATGACCAATGTGTCTTTACAATATTTATTCATTAAGTGCATTACTGTCATTGCTAAACCTCACTTTCAGTAGTTTAATAGATGAAATTTACTATTATTTAGATTTCCTCCTAATACCCTGGACCTTTATAAAGTGCTATGTCATGCTGTGCCTGGCTTCTCTCATGTTCATTTTTATGTCTACAATTACATTATTTTGACAAAATCTACTTATCCACAATAATTCATTGAGTACTTCAGTGTCAGGCAGTGTGAAAAGATCTAGAAGTGAGAAAAGAAGCACATGAGCCTGTTGAAAGTTTAGCACAATGTTGTCCAAACATGCCTGTTCATAAAATTTATGGAGCATTTGCTAAAAACACAGATTTTTATTAATATTATTTAAAGAGTCAAAATTCAAAGGTTTAATACTTTTTAATTGGTTCAGAAATCTTTATTTTTAACAAATATACCAGGTTATATTTACAATGAAGCAAGTTTGGAAAATACTAGTCTATTGACCTTAGTCACTGACTACTTAGCCCTAAATACGTATGAAAGTGGTCCTGATATCCTATGAATGATTTCTTTAGATTGCTTGGTCGTAGGGTCAGTGACTTAGATGGTAAATTCTCTCTTATTTTCTGGTCATACTGATCATACTGACCAATGACTCATCTGATAAATCCCACGTCAAACTTCTCCGCTGTGAAGCTAAGAGCTCTTTATTGACACAAAATGAGATTTTATGATTTGGGGCTAAAACACACACTTCCTACAAGAATCTCACTTTGAAGTACTTGAATTTAGGAGAAGAAAATTTTTCTTATTTATTATTATTTTAACTGATGTGATCACTTATTTCTGGAAATATATTTTAATTTTTATAAGGCCTTTACAATTGTTCAGCGGTATTGGAATGAACAGGTGAAATAAAAATTCTATTAAATAATAAAACTGATCTCACAGCCTCATAACCCAAAATTGTGACTTTGTAAGCATGGTTTGAGGAACAGTCAAACATACTAAATAAACACTCTCCAATTGATTCTAATTAGACTGACCAAATATACCACTTTAAAGAGGACAGGAAAAAACAGTACTGTCCTGTTTCAAACAGTACTTATGGTCAGCCTACTGACACCTTGAATTTAGCCCAGTGAAACTAAGCTGATCATATGCACCATTTTAAATGAAACAGTTTAATTGTTTTCTGTCCTGTTTAAAATGGTATACCTGATCAACCTAATTGTAATGCACAGTCATGTTTTGGAAACTCTTCTAGGTGGCCAGCAATTTCTCTGAATGGTTATACTTCTTCCTCAGCTGACAAGAGAGATCTAGCCACAAATAAGGACTTTAGAAAATGACTACATTGCTCTAGATGAAGGTATTTTGTAATCAGATGGCTCTGCTTGATAATTTTATATGTATAATATATGTGAATATATATACACACACATACGTGTGTGTGTATATATATTCACATACATGTATACTGTCTTGACAAATATTGGCTATAATACAAATTGAGGGAAGAAACCCACCCTCTCCTCTGGTTTATTTTCGCTGCCTGATTACAGAACACTGGTACATAGGTTTATATCACTGGGCAAGAAAATAGAGTACTTATGTCTGGAGGAAACAAATAAACCAAGAAAAATTATACCTGACATCCATCTTTGAAAATCTCTGTAGAATGGCAAGATTATCTCCCAATGAATCATATCACACTAAAAGTTACCATTCAAAAGTTCTATGACAAATGTGTTTGTAACACAGAGCATATAATTAACCTGTTGGTGCTTCATTCTTGGGTATATTAACAAAATAGACATTGGATTCTCTAATATGAAAGATGGAGAATAATATAACCAAACAAAATCAAATAAACAACAAAAGATAAAAATAACTTGTAGGAAATGGAAATAATAGAGAAAACAGAATTTATACACACACACACACTCACACAATTTATAGTGATAATATATCTATGAAATAAACACAAGTTATTGCTCAAGACAAATAATCAGAGAACAGCAGAAAGCTCTCCTGTGAGTTAAATACAAGAATGTAAATTGAAAATTCAATAGAATGTTTAAAAGAAAAAAGAAAAAATGTATACCAGAAAAAAAGAACAAAAAGAGAATGTCATAAGTAAGAGAAGTCAATAAATTTATAGCATCATACTGATATTAAATTAAGATGAGCTCCAGAACTAAATACACTATCAGAATAATAAAAGAAAAATCACTCAAGGAAAGGACCTGAGTTTTCCAGGTTAAAACCATATATATATATATATATGTACATATGTATATATATACACACACACATATATATATATGTGTGTGTGTATATATATATATATATATATATATATATATATATATATACACTCATATATATAAGGGCTTGTGTGGTGTGTGTGTGGTGTGTGGTGAGAGAGAGAGAGAAAGCAACACAGAGAAATACAGAGAAAGAGAGAAAGAAGTAATTTTGAAACCCATCTATCAGAGCCAACAGAGAGAAAAGAGAAAATGGAAGAGAGAGGATCTCCAATGAAATAATTTCAGAACATTTTCTAGGACTGAAGAACATGATTTACATATTACAGAAGTTGAAAAAATGCCCTGTAAAAACAGATTTTTTAAGGTGCATTTTTATGAAATTTCTAAACATGGGGGAAAAGATCCTAAAACCTGTCCAAGGAGGGAGGTGTGAGTGTACGAGGAAAATACATAAGCTATCAGAAGAATAAATTCTCACTCTATCCATTTGCTTTGAATAGCTTATCCCACTGTATCTTTTCACTGATTCTAATTATAATATATCCTATTTCACTTAAAGAGAACAATAAAGAGGCAAGTCCAGGGTGAAGAAGGGTGGGTAGATGAGGCACTATAGACTTTTTTGCTTCAACTTTGCTTTTTTCTAAGACACTCTGAATAATGCTTTTTCTTTAATCTTAAAATGAACTGATCATTTTAGGATTCAGTTTTCATTTGGCTTTGAAGTTTTCTTTCTGATTTTAATTACCTTTGATGGTAGGGTAAGGCTTTTTTGCACAGAATTTATATACTTAGGTTTATACAGCATAAATTAGAAGGAAGAGAGAAAAGAAAAACTTTTGCTTCAAGCAGCATTTTAAATGGTAAGGACACATCACATTGATACACACTCAATAATAACATTTAGCAGCTTTTAAACTAAGCTGGTAAGTGCTGCCTTCCCCACCCCCTTTGGAGACAGCTGCCCTTTCCAGCTCATGCACTGTTTTTTTGCTGATAGACTGATGTCTTTATTTAGGGAGTTATAAAGAATTGCTTCTAGTCATCAGCAGTTTCAAAAACTAGCCATTGAAGGAGGGATAAAGCCTATTCAGAAGATGGATGACAGCTTTTCATTTGAGGATCATACAGAAGGATATTTCCTTCTATAAAAATAGATTCTGCGGTGTAGCTTCAGACATACATTTTGCAAGGGATCGCTGCTCTAAAAAAATGACACTGAAAATTGAAGACTAAAAGACAGAGACATTCTTTCTTTTGATGTAAATAGGGCCATGCATGACAAAATTGTTTCAATTTTTTAACACACAAAAGAGGTTTATGGAAACTTGTGCTTACCATAATTATATTCTTCTAAAGTATTAAACTTGAGGGGGAAAATGACTGAGTTATCTTATTTAAATAAGATTTTTTTTTCCAGGACCTAATTCTGTCTAATGCCATTGATGAAAACAAATAGTTTATAAACAGGTAAAAGGAAAGAAGAACATGTCATAATTATAAATTCATAGAGTACTGCTCTATGATATCTTCTATTATTTAAGCAGATGACAAAAATTCTTAATCAATTAGTCAAGCAGTAAGCACATAAATGCCATCAAATTGATCAAAAGTGATTAACATCTTTAAAAATGTAGATGATATTTTTCAATTTTTTGCTATTGACACCCCAAAATATGGTCTCATTTTCTCTTATCTTGGAAGTCTGAAGAAGAGAGGAAGTTAATAAATAAACATCAGTGTACCTTTTCTAGGTACACTTTCTAAAATGCATGCATATTTTGCTATGTTTACATACAAGGTGTAACAAATCAGTTTGAGAATTTGGCAAGTTGTGCTTATATCGGCAGTACGGTGCAAACAATTCAGTAAGGTTTCACAATCTTGGTATATCTGTGTCTCACATCTGTGTTTGTGACACCTTGTGGCAGTGTGTTGCAGAGTGGTATTCATTATTGTCATTGCGTGTTTTGTATGCCATCTTGAAAATGTTGGACTTTTGAGTTAGAGCAATGAAAAAACATTATATTTCTAGTTACACTTGTCAAGAGTGGAAGTGAAATCAGGAACATGTTAGTCCAAGTTAATGGGGATAATGCCATGAAGAAAACAGCAGTGTACAAATGGATTAAACGTTTTTCTGAGGGGAGAGAATGTGTCATGGATGAAGAGAGGTCAGATCGGCCAGTAATGAGGAAAACTGATGAAAACATTGCAAAAACTTGTGAATTGTGTGTCAAAAATACTTGGCTGTCTACGTGAAGCATAGCAGACTAAGTAAACATCAATAGAGAAACAGGAAACTCTTACTTGAAAATCTTGTTCTGAGAAAGGTGTGTGTTTTGGAGAGGCAAGACGATGTTTTGGGCCATGTTATCACTGGTGATGAAATATGGGTGTACCAATATAACCCTGAAACAAAGCATCAAAGTGCACAATGGAAGTCAGCCAATTCTCCATGACCAAAAATGTACCATCAGTCCAAATCAAGAGTGGAAACAATGTTGCTATTCTTTTTTGATATAAGAGGGATTGTTCATTATGAATTTGTACCAAGTAAACAAATAGTCAACCAAGTTTACTATTTGGAAGTGCTGAAAAAGCTGTGTAAAAAAGTTAGATGAAAATGACCTGAACTTTTCGCCAACAACTCATGGCTCTTGCATCACGACAATGCACCAGCTTACGCAGCACTGTCTGTGAGGGAGTTTTTACCAACTACACAAAGAACTGTATTGGAACACACTCTCTACTCATCTGATCTGGCCCCCAGTGACTTTTTTCTTTACCAAAAGATAAAGGAAATATTGAAAGGAAGGTGTTTTGATGGCATTCAGGACATCAAGGGTCATACGACTACAGCTCCAATGACCATTCCGAAGAAAGAGTTCTAAAACTGCTTTGAAGGGGGGACTAGGCACTGGCGTCGGTGCATAGCTTCCCAAGGCAAGTATTTCGAAGGTAAGTGTGGTGATATTCAGCAATGAGGTATGTGGCACTTTTTCTAGGATGAGTTTGTGAGATTGTCAGACTTTGAAAAAGGGTACGTTGCTATCTGCTGATATTTTTATGCAGGTTCCAGGCAGCAACTTATATTTTTCTTAAAATTTCTCTGTGTTTTCTACTTTTGAATTTCCTCTGTGTTAAATCCTTAATAAATCTAAGCTAATTCAAGTCTAGCATTGATATACATATTGAACACCACTGTTCCCCTTAAAGTTTGTAGTAAAACATAACATTGCAATCACTCATGTTCCACAGTTCAAAACTGCAGTTATTACTTTTTTTGTACCTATCACTTCTACCAATAAAAAAACAAAAAAAAATTTATTTAATGATATAGGATACTGTTCTAAGTTCTTTATCTTTTTAATATAAAGAGAGAGATTGATTTCTACCTCTTAAATAGTTTAGAGTACTTGAATTATTATGTAAGACTGCATTCCTTCTACAATGGCTACAAACTTTGTCCACCAAACTAAATTGGCAACAAAATGTGACGTTATTTTTCGAAAAGGCAACTCAGTGTGCTACTTCAAGTCTTCATGCCACCTATCAGGTGAAACCTGGCTCTGTCAATTGATTCAGACAACCCCCATTTCTCACATATTCACCTGCTTTCATAGAGCTGCATCTATACCCAGATAGCCTTTGCTACCCCAAGGCATTGGACGGGATGCCTTTTCCTTGAACTGTACATCTCTACATGCTGGCATTCATAAAACACGCTTATCCTCACATAGTCTTCAGGCTGCTGATGTGTTGTTTCTTATTCCTGAATGCAAGGGCTTTCCAGGTCCAGGTCTCTTTCAATCATTCTAAACCACACTGAACTCTTTCAGGCTGCTGGAGTCTCTTTAATATCTTCGTAATACCACATTCCAGCACTCAGGACATCAGGGTTGCAGATAAAATTCTGAAGTTCTCTGGGCATTTCCACTTCATGTTATGGGGGAGCTGAGTTTTTGTTGTGTCTCCAAGGTTTTAGGTAAAAGTGTGATATTGGTTCCCTCTGTTACTAGGTAGAACTACAAAACTTTTTGGGATTACTTAGCCAGGAAGACTTTAAAACTATGCCAATACTACACCCAGACCTTAAGTTTTGAACATTAAAACTAAAGAACTTAATTCACTTAACTGTATCTACTGGCAAGAACATTTTCTGGAGAAGACAGAAGACTTACCGTCGAACCTGTTGGAATAGGGGGAGGTTATACAGGTATAGAGAAGTACTGAGGGAGAAAAATCCACATTAGCAAATATATAAAAAGTACTGTTCCAACACATAACTCACATTTTTAGTTGATTATCACAATTATAGTGTGTTTTTTAACTGACACTTTTTTAATTGGATGAAATTCATTAGATAGATATAGAACATAATAGCACAGAGTTAAATTAGTTCAGTACTATGATTAATATATAACCTAGAAAACATCATAAAAAAAGAAATACTTCACATTCCGCATTTGCAAAGCAGGGGTAATAACACCCAAATATTGAATGTCAGAAAGATTAAATGTTAGACTACATATAAAGACTTTTGGCAACCTTGGTATCTGGCAGCTATGTAGGCTAGCATAGCATACTCATACATTTGTAGGAGGCTTTTACAAAGAGGTGCTAACAGATTGAAACCGCTTGTTACACAGGATATTTTAGAATAGGTTATTTTGAAAACTACTTCCAGTAGAAACTTAGTCTGTATCTATTTAGCAAATGCCCTTAATACTCTTATCTTTATCTGTTTTTATTACATGGCTGAATACTTTCTAGATAATTTTCATATACATACATACATATATACATATATAATTTTATAAATGCATATGTAATTTTATATATACATATATAATTATATACGTATATATAAAATTATATATACATATATATATTTTTTTTCATCTGACAATTGTCTCTGTCACTCACCATCATGGAATCATATAAAAATAGGGACTTTGATATGCCCCTACTATCTTCCCAGCTCTAGGTATAGAGTACACAATTAATATTTATTTGTTGAAAAATTAAATAAGTAAAAAATTAAGTGAATTAATTTCATAATGATTAAATTCATGCACTTAAAATACACACAACAAGAAATACATGTGTGCATTTGTTAATTAAATATACACGATGATCAACATTTAAACTTTAAAGGAAACCTCCCGAGCTTGTTTCTAATCAGTTACCTGCTGCCACTAAGTAGTCATTTGATAGAGACCAACAGGAGACAGCTATAAACAGAAGGACTTAGTGCTAAGGAGCAAAATGATCTTCCTAGTACCACTCAAACTAGAACTTATTTATCTGAGTAAATTCTTCCCACCACATCAACTCAGTGAACTTTATAAAAGAAATTTTGAAGGTTAGAAGTAGTTTCATAGTTAGACAAGATCTGCTTTCTGTACGCTGTAAATTTCTATTAGTTTGCTCTAGTCTAAATAAAAAACAAAGAGTACAAAAAGTGCCTTGATTAATGTGATCTTTTTTTATTGCTGAATTTTGAGCAATCACAGAGACTGGTCAGTTCACTCTTGGTGATCAGAATATTAGGACACAGGGATAGGGAAGGGGAGATGGCAGTATGGAACTTATGCTACTTGTTCCACAGATGTAGATCAGCCCAATGGACATAAACTAGGTGTGAAGCGAAGAGAATGTGAGCCAGAAATAGGACATTTAAGTAGAATCTTGGGAAAAATGGGTTCTAGATGGGATTCAACAGGCAAAGAGAATGGAGGTGCGCAGAGGAAAAACAGAATGCCATGGACAGGCAACCAGGGGGGAGCACGGGGTGTTAGAAGAAATGAGCAGTGACATGCTACTAAATTTTTAACAAATGACTCCTTGGAGGAAAAAAAATTCATGACTTGTGGCATTTGCCAATTTCCATAGTAGAAATACCCCCACTGTAGCCAATGTGGAGCTAAAAGTGTTTTATAACCAGATTGCAAAATCCTTGAGAATGTATCATTTGGCTTGACACACCAGTTGTAGAGAGTAATCATATCTAGGTGCAACTCTGTTCTAAGTGTCTTACTAGATGCATGTGGAGAGGTACACCTTCAGGGAGTTGTGTATATTTTCATTAAGGAGTCCCATTTCTTAACTGTAAGATATAAATATCACTAAAAACAAATGCTTATGGTCATACTTACACTTATTTATGTTTTGCTTCTTATTTATCCAAATTAATGTGAATCTTTAGACTTTTAGGAATTTTGCTGGAATCTAGGTGCTGTAACACACGAGGTCTGACAATTGAGTTCACAAACTCGTCCTAGAAAAAAGTGCTACATACTTCATTGCTGAATATCACTATGGTCACCTTCGAAGTACTCTCCTTGGGAAACTATGCACGGATGCCAACACCTAGTCAACCCTTCAAAACAACATTGCAACTCTTTTTCTGGAATGGCCATCAACAGCTGTAATCACATGACACTTGGTGTCCTGAATATCATCAAAATGTCTTTATTTTAATATTTCCTTTATCTTTGGGTAAAAAAAAAATGTCATTAGGGGCCAGATCAGGTGAGTAGGGAGGGTGTTCCAATACAGTTACTTGTTTACTGGCTTAAAAACTCCCTCACAGGCAGTGTCCTGTGAGTTGGTGCATTGTTGTGATGCAAGAGCCATGAGTTGTTGGCAAAAAGTTCAAGTTGTTTTCATCTAACATTTTTATGCAGCCTTTTTAGCACTTCCAAATAATAAATTTGACTGACTGTTTGTCCATTTAGTACAAATTCATAATGAACAATCTCTCTGGTATAAAGACAGACTAGCAACATTATTTTCACTCTTGCTTTGAACTGACGATACTTTTTGGTCATAGAGAATTGGCTGATTTTCATTGTATACTTTGATGCTTTCTTTCAGGGTCATATTAATACATCCATGTTTCATCACCAGTGATGGCACAGCCCAAAACATTGTCTTGCTTCTCCAAAAGGTCTTGGCAAACTTTGTCTCTCCTTTGCTTTTGTTCATTGGAGAGCTTCTTTGGGACCATTTTTGCACACACCTTTCTCAGGCCAAGATTTTCAGGTAAGCTTTCCCTGTTTCTCCATTGATGTTTACTTGGTCTACTATGCTTCTCACAGTCAACTGATGATTTTTACACACAATTTGATGATTTCTTGCAATGTTTTTATCAGTTCTGCTTGTTACGGGCTGCTCTGACCTCTTTTCATCAGTGATCATTTCCCTCTCCTTAGAAAAATGTTTAATTTGTACACTGCTGTTTTCTTCATGGCATTATCCCTGTAAACTTGGACTAACACGTACCTGATTTCACTTCCACTCTTGCCAAGTTTAACAAGAAATTTAATACCTGTTCATTGCTCTAATTCAAGCTCCAACATTCTCGCAACAGCACACAACACGCAACAATAATGAATGCCACTCTGCAAGACTCTGCCATAAGTCGACACTAATACAAATGTGAGACACAGATATACCAAAGTTATTAAATCTTACCAAGTTGTTTGTACAGTGGTGACAATGTAAGCACATGGAGGCAAGTTTGTGAACTTAATTGTCAGACCTTGTATGACAAGACTGATATGTACCTTATTAGTATCTCTAATGATCTCACTCAGAGTTTAAGCAACTTTCATTAAAATGTTCAACTCATCAAATCATGATAAGCAATTTAAAAACTCCTTCAGTTTTTTTCTTGATGAAAAACAAGTAAAGCATAATTGGATGCTATTGTGGTAGATACCATTTGGTATGATTATTCCTGACACTTTGCTTATCATAGTAAAATATTCAGATAAATAAAATAACAACCCGCTTCCCTTCACAACAAAGAATATGCTCAGACATAACAATGATTGGTGAATTTTGAAATTCTACTAAATTCATATGTTAATGAACAGCTGTGATGTTTTTCTGACACATTACTAAAGAGAAGACAATCCCCAGGTTTTCCTACCATTTGAAAACTTTTACAAAGACTCAAACTAAGAGATGAAAGCCAAAAATATTAATAGTTTTCACAATATGTCTATATAACTTTCTGGTTCCGAGTTGTCTCTCTGCTTGGTTGGGAATGTCTAAATGTCATATTGATATTTTTTATTTATTTAATTTATATGGTTCTGCCTTTGTATGTGGATATCTCTCATACATAACACTATTCAGCTTTCTGTAATTGTTTACTTTGCTATACAAAAACATTAATGGCAAAAATGAAGGCATATCAGGAAAAGCATGGTGTTTAATTAAAAACAGTCTTGACAGTGTATTTATAAATTGATTATGCCATTTACTCATTGTCTCTCTCATTGTAGCATGGAGGTCTAAGTATTCACCAGTCAATATAATTAGTAAACAGATACAAACATGATGAAGAGTCCTCGAAGAGCTGTTAGATATCTACTTTCAAAAACATATTCTTTGCCATTAAAAGATTTTAAAAGTTAGTTGGGGAAACAAGACATATGTACATGAAATGTAAAATAACCACAAAATTTTGAAATTAGATACATTTTTATATTTCTTCTGTGACTAAGTCCTTTTGGAAATAACACTGAGTATTTATGATTTCTATCTTTTAGTAGAAATTAACATAAAAAAGTAATTCAGAAAGAAATATGACTGCTTTTATATCAGGCTAGGGTATGTGCCACTTGATTTAGTTTACTTCTTGTTGGTCTAACTGCTAATATGGTTTGTAAAGATTCATTCACTCTGACATTTACACTGATAGGAGATTTTCAATGAAAAGCAATTCAAATACTTCTCATTGTCTGTACAGTGTGCTTTGCCATGAATATATGAATGAAACCAAATGATATTATGTTAATCAAGTCTACCAAATGGCAGGTGCCATGAGAAATAGAATTCCTTCTTAAAAACCATATAAAAATATCCACTAGTATTTGATTTAAAAATATGGAGATTATTTCAAAAAGAGATATATGTTAATATTCACTGTACTTTGTACATATATCCAAGTTCTAGAGACATGGCTCATTTATCAACAAACCACATTTACAATCTAGTCAAGGTATAATTTCAACACTTAGGCATCAGGTTATATGAAATTGTTATTTTATTTTTGGTCTGAATCAGGGTTAGCTACCTCACACTATAATTGCATAGAAGTCAAGGATAACAGCTACTGGGTTTGGGTGACATACTTCCTCCTTCACAGCCAAATACGAATAGTCTCAGTGAATATTTGCACAGACTTATTTTAAGATAAACCTTCTTTAACCATTTTCTTTTCATTTCTTCTGTTGAATTGTACTACATCTGTTGGTTTTAATTTCACCTTCTCTATCACTACTGATTGGAAGCAATCCAGTGTAGCTAAGACTACAAACATGCTAAAGACTCTTTTATATTAAAGAATGTTTCCTTTATCTAGGTCCCCTCACCCCCACCATTTCCCATTCTTACTTCCACATTCCCCTTTTTGCCCAAGACAAGTAATTCCAAGGAATATTTGACCCGCTCTGAACAATTACTTCATGGAATCACAACTGCAAAATCCCTAGTAGACGTCTAATTGCCCAATTTAATATACTCATTTTAGTTATTTCATTTGATTTCTGTAGCATTTGAATATGCTGATCATGTCAGAAATCAATGTATATGAGACTTTATTCTAATTATTTTTTTCACTTCTAAATTTTCCTGCCCATTTGGTACTTGCCATATCTTACTCTGATATCCCCCATAAGTGGTCCTTGCCCTTCTTCTTGGCAGCATCCTTCACTCAGGTGACTCCAACCAGCACTCATAATGAATGGATCTAAATCTAAAGTGCATATCAAAGCATAGGGAGAAGTTTTCAAAATATAATCTCATTTCCCTCTTGCACAAATCCAAATCAGTACATTTGGACTGGGGCCATGGTCTCTGTAAATGAGAGGAAAACAAAACTAAGTGATTCTGATCATATGCTTCTGTTTGAAAAATCCTGATGAATATGGTATTAGGTGTCCAAGCTCCAAACCTACAGAGCAAATTTCATGCTGGGAAAATTTACTGTAAGGACCCACAGATGGTTCCAACTTGTCTTAGCTTAAAACAGAAATTCCCACCTCCTCTATTATGAAAATATTGAATCTTTTATGTTCCTTAAATCTGACATTAGTATTACCATTCATATAATTACCCAAGTCAGAAACTTGGAGATATAATTGATTCATTCTCTGTATCTCATTGGGTCATGTACACTCTATCATCTTAACAAATCTCATATATATTCCTTCCTCTCAATTTCTAATATTTGTTCACAATTTTTCCTCAGTAAAAATATCATTCCATCTCATTTGACATTTTATATATATATATATGTATATTTAGTTCAAACTCAATTTTCTAATAATAATTATCTTGACTGTTCCTTATATATATATAGTAAACTGTCCTCTTTTCCCTAAAATGATATTCTTGGTTGTGACTTTCATTGTTCTCTATATATTTCTATTACTTGACCTGAAATTCTTAAAATATCTATTTGAAATCTTTCTTTAGAATGGCTGAAAATGCCCTGATGCAGGGATCATTATTATCTTTTTTTATTTCTATTGATTAGCAGAATATTTATTTGATCCATCATGAGGTCTTAAAGAAAAGGTAGATATGTGTGTGTGTGTGTGTGTGTGTGTGTGTGTGCACGCGTGCGCGCGCACGTGCGCACACACACATTTAATATTCACATCAATGTGACTAAAGACCTAATGTTCCTTTTATAATACATCATTTTATACATTACTCATAGTTTTCTACATTTCTTTAAAAGATGTTTAGTTTTGAAACAGAAAGTTTATTTATATATACATATATATATAAATATTATATTTACTCTCGGAGATTGATGTTGTTTTTAGTTAATGTATCATACAATAAAATGTGAAGAAGATTTAGAATTTATTCAGTTTCACAGAATATATCATTCGTAAAGTCAGAAAGCTATCTGTAACACTTTTTATCTAGTACTATTTCAAATGGAATAAATGGTTTAAATATGAGATTTGGAAGAACTTTCAATAGGCTCCAATAAGGTTGTGAGTGCCTCCATTTAAATTCTGCTTGAGTATTTAAAACCATTTAAAACCACCTGTTTGTGCATTCAATTTCTCATGTTACACACATAAATGTGAGTTTTTGCAAGCAAAAACAGATGCACTCCTAAAATGTGTCAGCACATTTTCAAAAGCCTACTGAAAACGTGTCCTCATATGTCTCCAGACTTTGTGATAACTTACATCAGTGAGCTGTATAAATTGGCTTCTTGAATATCCATTAATGCAAATTACAAGGCCAGGAAAACATCACACAAGGACTGGTAAAATCTCACAGACTAAAACTTTTTTTCTAGGAAGAAGCTGTAGAGAACAAAGTTATGCTGGTACTTTCTATCCTAGGGTGATCTTGGAAGTAGAGATGACTGACTAGAAAAAAGATTACACAAGTTTTTGAAAATCATAGATAATACTACCTCCCTTCCTCTCAAATATACCAGTTGATTTTGGTGAGCTGAAGAAAGGACAACTACAGTTGGATGGTAAAAGTAGAAAATGCATTTCCCATATACATTATTATAAGTGGACTAAAATTCAGAAAGAAAAAAGAGTAGAAGATTAGACTGTAGAGGAATAATTAGTTGTTTTTTGTTTTTGTTTTATTTTTTGGACAAAATCTCCATTAGAATGTATTGAAGAATTTTTAATCATGATAAAAAATAAAAATAAAACACAAGAAGAGGCAGTCTGTAAAATATCATTCATCTTACCTGATTTGGCAGTCCTTAGATAAGATGCATTGGTCTGTACCCGATTTGTTACTAGAAGGGTAGAAGTGGTACTCAAGCCCCACAAAGATCACTAATAGATAACCAAGATGGGGCTGCATATGCCTCCCAACATACAGTGGCAAGTGGGAACATACCATTTACTTCACTCTCTTGTCTAAATCCCTATTCTACCATTGTATATTTGACATGTAATATTATATTAGCTTCGGGTAGACAGCATAGTTATTCAACATGTACATACCTTACAAAGTGACCACCACAAGTGTACTTAAACATCTGTCAATACAAAGTTATTATGATATTACTGACTACGTTCTCTGTGTTGTGTATTACATTTCCATGACTTACTTTATAACTGGATGGTTGTATCTGTTATTTTCCTTCACCGTTTTTGCCTACCTCACTATTGCCACACGCTTTGGCAACCATCAGTTTGTTCTCTCTATAAGTCCGTTCTGTTTTAGTTTGTTCAACTGTTTTGTTTTTCAGATTCAAATATAAATAAAATCATATGGTATTTGACTTTTTTCTGACTTATTTCACATAGCATAATACTCACTAGATCCATCCATGTTGTAGCAAATGGAAAGATTTCATTCTTTTTCATGGCAAATGTCTATCTAGTCAAAGAAAGACTTACTAGGTCAGGCCTTGAGGTTTACTTTAGTGCTGACTATTGATTTTTATCTCTAGAGTGTTCCATACATAGATTCTTCAGAACTCTGCATTCCTACCAGTGTCCTTCTGCTTCCTTCTTCTTCACAGTCTCTCCACCACTGCTTAAACTCAGACCATCAGGTATGATTCTAATCAAGGACCTTGACCCTGCTCCTGTCAGTCACCTACAGAGGCCCAAGTTAACTCCTACATCTAGGACTTTAATCCCTGTAAGTGTCTGTGTTTTATCTTTCTAGTCTCTCAGTCTCTCTCTCTCTCTCTCTCTCTCTCTCTCTCTCCTTCTAGTCCCTTGAAACCAAGTCACTTTACCATCTAGACTTCACGGCCACTAATCAGCAAATCCCTTCCATCCTCAATCTCTGTATCTTTTTGTTCTGTAATAGTTGAAATCCAGCTTTCACATGCTGCTGCCGCCATAGCAGCCCTGTTGGGTGGGTAGGGTGGTTTCTGTTCCATATCTTTTGTAGTACTTGGCTGCAAATGTCTCACACAGAGTATATGTTCATTAAATGTTTATTGAATAAAATTGTGTATTTAATTTAGCTCACATTTTATTTTTTCCTAACTTTTATAAGTAGTTTTAACTTTTTAAATAGACAACATTCTTTCATACATTATAATGTTAAATTATATTAATAGAGTATGATTGTTTTCAGTGTACTCAAGAAATCAAAGTTAGTGACACTCAATTTTTATTTCCCCTGTGACTTAGATTCATTCTCCTAGAGCAATGTCAACGTGGTATCCACAGAGTAGCAGCAGCACTTGGGAACTGTCAGAAATGCAGATTCTTACACTGCACTCCAGATCTACAGCAACAGCCCTCCTGGGGATCCTGGTACAGACTAAACTTTGAGACAAACTGAAACATAGGTTGATATTGAGGTTCTTTTGCACAGGTCCTATTGAAGGAGTGTTCTGAGGGTAAAACCTGTAAGAAGTGAAGAGAACATGTGGGCAAAGATGTGTACTCAGCTGATATTTACCCACAATGTGTATTCCATAGGGAAATCTGCAGTATCATTGAATCCAATCCTGAGGCCAAGGAATGGGACTTAGGCTACTCCTAAATCACTATACTTCTCCTAGAGTAAAGACACAGCTCTTGAGTATGTCTGCATTAGATGGCTCTAGCAGGCCCAAGGCAAGTCTCAGAATGCTGCTGCTGTCAGGCTTTGGTTTACAATATTCATAGCACTTTGGGTAATGCACGCCAGGGCATAGCATAGGCAGGACATGAGTGGGGCACAAAACTATAATTTATACCACATTTTATCTGAACTGTCTTTCTCAGAGAGATAGCAAGAGAGAGTATTTAGGTTTTCATGCATATTTTTTTGGAAAACAATGAAAGAACATTTCATCCACACACAGAAAAATTCAAAGATGAAAACTTCCGGTGCCTTTAAGATAATTTTAATTGTCCCTTCAATCAGGTGCATAAGTTTCTGTCTTCCTCAACATTTTTTTTAATTCTTGCCAATCCATTTTTATCCTCAGTCTTAAAACCAAAAGGTTTCTAGTTTTTTTTTAATTTAAAATACTTTTATGAAATGACCTCTTGACCACATAATGAATCTATCCTCTTATCTATTAATTCCTTCAAATCCTGGGCATTTTAAATTGCTCAAGCCCTATTTTGTCTAGACAATTATGCTGTTACTTGTGATTTTACTCCTAAAAGTTGATAGTATGTTCATTTCAGAACCATGAATTAAGCCATAATCCTAAATAAATTGCTCAATAATAATTTAAGCTTCCAAAGGTTTGATTAAGAATACTAAAGGATTATATATATTAAAAAAAGTGCTGATGACCAAGTATATGGGGACAAAAGACAATGTCTTATAAACTTTTTTTAAGTAACTATACTTCAAAATGAATAATGTTAAATACATGTTCAAGCTCTCTTTTTAGAAAGAAAATTCAGTTACTAAATTCTAAATAACTATTTAGACATTGAGTAGTTTTAAATAATAATGGGCCTATTGTGATGCTTTGTATCAATTTTAAAAATAGCTCTCAAAAAATTTAAAAGAAATTTTTTTGAATTTGCAGTTTCTGTTGATGTTAAAGAAATTATTTAATTCTTATACTATATTGCTAGGCCCATTCTCTGCCCTTGCCCTCCTTTAAGATAGCTATATTGAGTCCCTGTTTTAAAGAAATGTGTATATATACACATGTTTTTCTCCATGATTGGAATCAAGATATACTTTCCTGTAGGTTTACTTCCAAGTAAGCCTACAGATAAATATATCTTTTTTGTATCTTTTTCCTTACATCATTTTTTCTTAAGTTTTTTTCCTCCTTGTTCCAAAATATTTTGGCCTTATCTCTTTCTCTTGAGATAGAACTTATAAAGGACTGAAGTACAATTATTTTAAGCAGGATTCTATATTTATACTTCCTTGATTTCTCTCATTGACATTCCTCTTTTTGGAATAAAATCTAGTAATGATATTACCGTGGGTTAGTCCCATTTTTTTTTTAATTCGAACCCTTTCTCCTAATTCATGTAAGATTCCTGTTTCTCTGTGTGAGGTGATATGCCAGGTTGGTTAAGACCATGCACCCTGGAAAAAGAACACTGGCTTCAAATGTAAGCTTCAAGATGTGAGATTTGGAGTGGATTAATGAAGTTCTCTATTCCCTACCGCTGAGCTTTTCCACCTGTTAATCGTGGGTAGGTAATGATCTACCTATAGTAGATGCTATCTATGCCCCTTTCAGGTCCCCTTTCAGTGGCCCATAACTGCCCCTTTTCTCTAGAGAATACCTCTTTGCTGATGGCAACCCCTTTGTCCAGCAGGTGAACCACCCACACTGAGAGAAGCTGACAAGCAATGACAAATCCGTGTGTGCTGAAGACTGCCTGTTTATCTCCAAAGTATACAACTCTGATAAAGATTTGCACTCCAGAGATTTCTATTCACCTCATGTATTAGGTCAAGCATAGACTTCCTTGAAGTCACATCTTGGTCAATTTATTTCCTTTTTCTATCTTGCTTCCTAACTCCCTTATAGAATTTGCTACAGAGAACCAGTTCAATGTATTGTCTCAGGCTCTGCTTTTAGGAAATTTGACTTAAAGTTTTTGGTAGCAGGTGTGATTATAAAAAAATAGGAATGAAGGATGGAATTCTGGGAGTTAAATAAACTACCAATCATCAGACAATGAAAACCCCATCACTTGCGGTACCTGGAGCATTGATAGACCTTGGAAGCACGATCGTTAAGATTTTATTTAACCTGTGGAGAAAAAGGATGGGATATAGGTATGCAGTGCATACAGGATGCACTGGTCTGTGCAATGTCTCTGGTCTTTTAGGAATCGTGAAGAAATAGCAATTATAAGAACTGCTGCTAATCATTAATGCTGAAAGAGGAAAAAATGACAGGCTCAGGAAAAATCAATCATTAGTTTAAAACAAAGTGTGATGGAGTGTCTTTTTGGCTGCTTTTAAAGAGATACCTCCTGCTGACAGAGCTGAAATCAAACTAGTAAAATAATCACTGTATTGGTAAATGAACCACCAAAAATAGGTTAAGTCATAGTCTGCATTCTGTTTTTGAGGATTTAGGTAAGTGCAGAATTAGTATAGATTGATTTCAATTCAAATTTTTAAGTGTTCAGGCTGGAGATTTTAAAAGTACTCAGTAAGTATTGTGAATAAGTGAGCTTTAGAAAGCAATGTTATCTTTATTTTGCAGCAAGGAAAGAAATAGCGCACATTTTTAATAGCAATACATTATATATAATCTCATTTAATTTTCACAACTATCCCAGGGAAGCAGGTACTATTATAATGACCACTGTTTAGATGGAGAATACCAAGCAAAGAGTGTTTAAAACTTCTAAAGTTCAAGCTCAGTGGCAAATGGAAGAGCTCAAATTTAAAACCAAATCTTGATTCCATGAAGTTTTATTGTTTTGGTTTTTTTGTCTATGTGATCCTTTCCTTTTTTGAACAGTGAAATTTTTTTCAAGGCTATAGGTTTTATAGTTTGTATTTGTTGTTGTTAAACATGAAGAAAATACATAGTCTACATAGTTTAGAAATTACACTGTAGTGTATAGAAGATTGTCCCAAAGGAGCTGAAAAATTTTCCTCGTGAAATTGGATATCAGCAACATAATCTTTCAGGCTAAACATCTAAGTGGTTTAGACCTAAAGGTATAGGTGCCCTCTCAAGCACATAGAAAGTTTCACTTGCATTAAAAATGAGAGGTCTCCAGGAAAATAAATCAACTAAGGAGGAAAAATAAAGGAGGAATATGAGATGTTTAAGGACAATGGGAAGATGAGGATATAAAGGAAGGAAACAATTTTGGTTTGCTGTGTTAGTAAGAACTTTTGGGGTTTTAGCATCTGCAAAGTCACTCAGATGATATTAATGAAAGAATTTTACTAAAAAGATTCACATGTCTGGAAGTACCTTCATTCAGAATCTGAGACAGCTATAAGATTATGCTACTAACTCAGATCCCGTAATTATGTGCACTATTTTTGTATCTGTTCTTTTCTCACCAATTCCTTTCATAATCTCTTGTCCAGATTGACTGGCTTAGTTTATTGGTCAGATGCTTAAATGATAGAACACTTTTTCAGGATTCACATACTTTGCATGTGAATCAGATGTTCTACCTGGTTTGAAGAATGGCTAACACTGTGCATAGTACATTTCTTCCTTTGATCCTCTTAAGCAGAGGCCTTTGAATAGGCAGTCAGGTGGGGATATTATATTTGGCAGCAATATGACTGAGACATTTTATGTACAGATTATACTAACCTAATATTTTTGTGATTATGTACTTTATTATCAAAGCTAGGGTACTTTGCTGAATCAATCAGGTGCTCTTAATAATTATAAGTGTAATCAAGACTATTATATAAGGCATGTATTAGTATATACACTTTTCCTATGAATCCTTGTCAATTGACAAGA
Source organism: Lyroderma lyra (assembly GCA_004026885.1). Lineage (NCBI taxonomy): Eukaryota > Metazoa > Chordata > Mammalia > Chiroptera > Megadermatidae > Lyroderma > Lyroderma lyra. The sequence continues at coordinate 59,122 of PVJL010003753.1, forward strand.
CAGTAAAATCTTGAACAATAAGAATTATTGAAGTAGTTATAGAACAGAAAGGGAAAATGTTTATGAGAAATTTCATAGTATCTCCAAAGTTCCAGTTTTTTATTATTATTTGTAGGACATCAAAGGCTTTCATTATTCCTAGTCCCTGTTGGTGACTGATAAAAAGTGAAAAAATAATTTTAATATATTTAAAACAAGTAATAGAAAATGAATAGAATTAATAAAATGGGTAAATTCTTAACTGTGATCTTAGTCAAATTACTTAAACTCTCTGAATTTTAATAACCTCAATTAAAAAGTAATTACTCTAATATGAAGTCTGAAAGTATGTCCTTTGATAGGCTAATAACATTGGAAACAACTAATAATGATATTGGATATAACTGATCTTATGAATGAGACCAAAGTCACATTTGGAGTTTGAATTTGTAATTTGTGTTAATCCGGTTCCTCTAAGAAGCAAACTCTAAAACGGAATTCAATGTGCAAGGACTGTATAAAGAAAATTGTTTGTGAGAGAAATGAAGATAGATCTACTATATGAAAGGCTGGGAGCACTGTCAGACATTAAACTCTGACTCAGAAGGAGAGAGGAAAGGATAATTGGCAGAAGTATCCTAACTGCCATGCATTCTAAAGAAAATTTGGTTAGGCCCTCAAGGAGAATGCAAGACAGACTTGGACATCAGAGAAACCCCATTTCTTCCAGGAGTGGATCTACTTTAATATTTATATCCTGCTGTACTAGGATATTAGCTTCAAGCAGCCATGGGAAACATGACTTTAGTGCCAACATGGCAATGGATTTCAAATTTTACATGCTTTGCTAGAGAGAGGTCTGTTTCTGCACAGAGATTAAAAAATCAGTTTTTTCATGGTTCTTTTCTTTCTGAAGAGAAGCTTATTGTTTCCGCAGTTGATCTCTAGACTGTAAATAGTACACATCTTCTTACTCCACTATTCTAAATTCCTTTCATCCTTAGGTGCTGGTTGTTTACCAGGTGGTAACTTACATTAATAAGGTGTTCCTATCCTTGTAATTGTACACTTCTTAGTCCTGAACATGTCCATTCACAGGCATAATGAGGCAACTAAATACCGTGCTGTGCCCAAATAGGTCTCCTGCATTTAATATACATTCTTCCCTGTCAGCTTCATGTAAAAGCATCCCAAAACAAAACAAAACGGAATCAAAAACAAAAACAAAACAAAAAGCCTGCTGTTCAGAATTAATTACTTTTGCCAGAAGGGTGATTGTTCTTTCTTGCCTATTCCTGGGCACAAGACACCAGAGAACCATGGTAACAGCTTTAAGTTTAAGTTCAGTGGAATTCTTGCTTTGTCCTCTGGTGCCTTGTTTGGGAACTAGAACCTCCCAAAGCTGAAAGGACAGAAGGCACGAAATTCTCCAGTGGGTCATCAGAAGTGGTGGTAGAAGGTTTAACTCCAGTTTCTACCTTCTGATTCTTGGGACCATGTATCAATCCTACTGGGGTTATAGGCACGAAAGAGTTCCCTGATCTAATAAAAAACTGTGTTCTGAAGGATGGCAACTCATTCTTTCAAATAATGTAATTTCAGCTTTATTTTCAGAAGGTGATTCTAGTGATCTAGGAGCAGGGTTTGGTACTAGATACAACCAACAAATCCCAGGGCCATGATTTCACTCCCAAACCTCCTTCCCATAAAGTATTCCCTGTCCATATCAGATGTTCTGTAAGCTCCTAGATATTAGTGCTGGTCAAGGATTTGCAGGCAGGTAAAGAAAACTCATATCTAGAGTATGTTCCTAATCCTGTCAGAATGAATGGCTGGCACTTCCATGACAGAAGGGAATCAATGTAGACAACTTGTCAAAAATTGGTTGATTGGTCATCTAAAGAATTAATGTCTTAGAGATAAATTGTCACCCTCTGTTACCGATAAGATGGACATTTGCAATAGAATCATCTCATGGAATATAATCTACTGATGTAATTTGAATCTTTCATAACATATCTTAAATTATGCCAATTTGTCACAGCCACTTTATGTTTTTCTCTAATATTTGTAGGCTAGCATAGGCATTTCTAAACTTCTAAGAGTCACCAGAAGTCCTTGCCAAGAAGTTATATCACATGTAAAGAAAGTGCCCCTAATGTCAATGAGTTATTACTTACTCTATCATAAATTTTGGCTTACTTGATCAGGCATCATTAAAATTTGATCCAAGACTACTCCTTTGACTCATGGAAGTATATGCCAGCTAGTTCTTACAATTGTTTGGATGTATGGTCTCTTTCCTATTTTATTAGCTAAGCAAGTTTCCAGACAGATCAGGCTAGAATTTCACTTAGTTTTTAGCCTGGCAGCCTGAGGGCAGCTCTTGAGGTGGGGCATTCGTTACCTTGTATGGGAGTGCTTTCTGTAATTTCGACAATAACAGCAAAGCATACTAATTATTATTATAGAAGGTGGTCCCTTGTACAAGTTTAGAAAATCCAGGATAAATTGAAAAGTCAGTCTCTTCATCAGGAGCATCCTTACATATTACAGGTCTCATATCTCATAATCCCAGGTTTTCCTCACCACAGCCTGACTTTCAGTAACCTGGATTTGGCTGAATATTTAAATTTCTCTGAAACTTTGTGACTCTAAAAATTAGGTCATTAGCCATGCACTTTAGGAAATAAAGGCCTCTTCATAGGCTCTCAAAGAAGCCCTGTCTCCTACACTTAGCCATTAACTGCATGTTAATACCTCACAGCCTCTCAGTATCCTGCAGGACATCAACACAACCATAGTAACTAGCCACCTCTGTTGTAGACATGCTTCTACACATCACAAAGAAGCACTTCCCTTCACCAGCATATTTTTCTAAGTTACTTCCCATGAAACATTTGATATTGAGTTCCCATTTTTTTCCAGACAGCATCTATGTGAACCAATCCTACAACCCTTTGCCTACATTCTGTGACTATATGCCCAAAGACATACACACACATATACATAGTACTATATATGTACACACACACACACACACACACACACACACACACAAATATCTACAGACTATGCACACACACAAACACATAAATGTATATATACTTGTGTCAGATTATTGTAGTTGTCATCACTGAATGGATATTTAAATATTATAATTTTTCCCTTATCTTTATCAAATTATCTCTTTTATGCTGCTTACTTATCCTGAAAGGAAACACTGCTTCTTCTTTTATTTTGGATCCCACTGTTCTAGGTTGCTGAATGCACATGTTAGAATGCACTGAAGAAAACTTGTCTCTATCTCTTCATAAATGTCCTGGATAATGAAAGAAGCCAAACCGTCTGCAAAGATTAAGCAAAGTGAATATGCCATTGTATAATAAATGAAAATGTGGAAAAAATGGCAATTCTATAAAGTTCACTGTGTATTTTCTGGCTATGCCCCTTAGTGACATCTGTGAACAGTAGAAATGTATGTGTGTAAGTGTGTGAATGTATTTTTATGTGTGCATTTCACATATCTTTGTTAGAAAAATGTTTTCTTGCAAAGCAAAAGTATACTACATTTTTAGGGTTACAAATATAGAAAATATTCTCTAAGAAATTTGGTGTCTTGTAGTTTAGTTTCTTTCTTTGTTTCTAAAAATAAAACCTCCATAGGAAACGTAAGTATAGGGATGAAGGAAGGAAAACTGGCTAGAATTCCATGGCAGAGTTGCCACAAGACCTGACTGAAAAACTTCACCTTACTCCTCATATAACTTCTTTTTAAAATTAAATGAATGCTAAAATACACCATGTTCAGAGTTAATAAAAGCAATAAAAACAGAAAATAAAGAGCTACAAGATAAGAATACAACAAAAACAAACGAACAAAAAGCCCCACTATTTTCCCCAGTAGTATTAGATGTGTAAACTATTTTTCTGTGGCAATCCCAAGATTTCTAAACCAGGGCCGATAGTAATTTTCTGTTTTTCCTTCTTAAAAATACTTCCAGATTAGCCCACACCACTATTACCAACCGTCATTCAGTTCTTCCACATTAAAATTATTCTTTCTCTTTTTTCCCCACTGAAATGTGAACCATAAGACACTCCGTCTTAGTAATTTTTATATTCCTGTTTCCCAGAATACTCTTTGTTATATATAAAATATTTCCTGAAAGAAAAAATAATAAATATATGTCTATTTTTATAGTAGTATTTACCCCTATATCTGCTATATGTATATAATACAGGTGGTACAGAATGTCATCTTTTCATTTGAACTTTAAATGCCATAGTTCTAATCCTCATGTCATACAGTAGGAACCATAACTCTATCAATGTTTGGAGGAGAATTGATATTGGCATTTGTCCAGTAGTAGCTGACACCTGTTCTGAAAAGAGCCTCTTCTCGCAGTTCACAGTCTGAGAAACAGCCTGTGGTCCTTCCTAGTGGTCTCATTATCCTTACCCGGCACCTTTTCTGGGGCTCATCCTCTGATTGGGGTAGTTTCTTCTCTGTGTGGCTATAGCATTGGTGGGGTCCCGGGTCAAGATGTTGCGCCAGGCACACAGCCTCCCCAAGAAAATAAATCCCTCTTTGTTCCCCAGAACACAGCTCTTTCCTGCAGTTACTAATGTCCAAGTTATTTTACTATTTCCTTTTCGCTCTCAGGTCTTTCAACACCCTTGTAACCAATTCTCTACATTAAATTCCCTGTGTTTGAAATACATAAAATATGTTCTGTTATTCTTCTCAGACTTTGAATAAACTCTTATATTATGTCTGCGGAAGTTTGTTATGCACAGTTGCCAGATAAAATGCAGAATACAATGGTGGGCACATGCTTATACAAAAAAACTATCCATTGTTTCACTGAAATTGAAATCCTGTGATTATATTCTCTATTGACCTGCTCTTTTCATTCTGGCAGAGGGGTGAGATATGCTGCTAAAAGGATGCAACATGGCTTGTCTTCTGTATGAGGATTCTCACCCATCTCTTGAGGTAACTGCCTGATGCATTGTTCTACCTGTTCAATCCTAGTGCTGGTACCCATTGCCTTAGACAGGAAGCAAGTGCTGTGCTGCTGCAAACCAGCACACGTTGGGTTGGGGAAGCCAATCTGTGTTGGAATTCATCACATGGAATCCTTAACATTAAGTGATAGTCTCCTTAAATTAATTCATATGAGTTTACCCTGAGTCATATTTTTTAAGTTTTAGGGTTTTTTTATTTTTATAAAATACACAAAACATAAGATTTACTATCTTAACCACTTTTAAGTGTATTGTTTACTGATAAGTACAGTCATACTGTTGTGGAACCATCACCAACACCCTTCTCCAGAACCCTTTGCATCTGACAAAACTGAAACTCCATGCTCATTAAAAACACTAATTCCTAACTCTCCCTCCCCACCATGGCCCAGCCTTTGGCTACAACAATTTCACTGTCTGTTGCTATAAACTTGGCTATTCTAGATGACTCATGTAGGTGGAATCACAAAAGATCTGTCTTTTGTAACTGGCTTGTTTCAATATTTGAAGAGTTGTAGTTGACTCTTCTATTCAATTGAGCTGAATTTACGGACCTGTTTACTGGATAATACATATGTGAATATATTAAAACATTCAGTTTACTGGTCTGTAAATAAATCAAACCATATATACATGTACCTCATCCCTAAACTCCAGAAGATGATTATTCAGTTTTCCTTTTTTCTTTTAAATTAAGAGAAACAAATGAAAGATAAACATTCAGATTATAATTAGTGTCAGACTTCCAGTCAGTCAGTCATTATATCTGTTAGGTTTCGCACATGAAGTCCAAGGAATTTTTGGACTTCATGCGCAAAACCTAACAGATATAATAGCACTTTTACTCAGAATCAGAAAGCTGATTAGCCAATTGTTATTTTCTATCTTAGTTCACTTTTTGATTGTCTTTTCTAATATCAACAGATCTCATGCATAGTATGCCAAACTCAGATTAAAATTCTTTTCCTACACCACAAACTAAACTTATTGTAGGGAGTTTAAATTAAAGACTTGATTTTTACAAAACAAGTTTACACTTTAGTACAGTTTTCTTATCTGTTATTTTTTGTTTTCCACGTGTGACAAGATATAGGACTAGTTAGAACAATTCAACAACGAAATTTGAAGATATAGAAACAGGTGAGTGCAATGCAGAGAGAAAAATATGGAAAGCACCTTTGTAAATATGCCATTAAATCATTAAAAATATTTTAAATGAACAAATAAAGATATTTTAAGTCAAGAGGTTGTTCTATTTAACTTTTTTGTGTAGAAAGAACTAAGCAAATAATATTTTCAGTGTCATATTTGTATCCACACCCAACTAAATTTAGCGAAAAGCATAGGCAATTAATAATTGTAAAAGAATGAATGCCACACAATTAACATTATTTCATTGGAAAAATAAAAATGCCTAATTTCTGCACTCTAAAATCTATTACATATGGAGCAAACTGTACTTTATTTCTGATCATTTGTAGCAAATAAATCCATTATATTTCTTGTTTACAGAAATTTGTTTATAAAAACAAAACCTATCCCAAGATAATAAATAATTTTGATACCTTTTCAGGTTGGGTTCCAGGAAACAGACTATATTCTGGAGACTAGTGTGCAGTGTCAGCACCTGAGGAAAGAAAGAATAAATGGGCAAAGAGAAATTTGGATTACAATGATCTTAAAAGCACCTGTTGAGCCCACCTGGAACATAGGATCTAGGACAACTCCTCAGAAGCATCTCAATTGATGGTGAGGGGGCTGGGCATATACATACTGCTGCATCTACCAGTGATATGCATTTGAAAGGGCAACTCCGGGAATGATACTCTCCAGCTGAGGGCAATTTTATAGGAGGACTAGCAACTGGAAGCACTTTCAGCAGCAGGGGAGTGTGTCTTTCAGTCCTGAAGGGAGCTCTGAGCTGCAAATCATTGCATCCGCTACAATATCCGAAGGTCTTGTTTGGGAAACTGACAAATATTGTGGTTACCGTTTGAAAAGAGAGGGGTGATCAAATGCAGTGAGTAAGAGGGAGAAATAGGAAATTAGAAATTTCATCATTGTTAATTAAGGAGATAGAGAAGAAAACATGAGAAAAGTGTTGTGCTTCTGAAAAATCGACCATATTGTACTGCATTCTGATTGAAATAATAACAATTGGAGTGCGGGGAGCATGACTAAAGTTACACAAGCCCATTTATGATGTAATTTATTGGAATTGTTAATTGGGGCATTTGGTACAAGAGAAGTCAATTCTTTTCACCTCTGATTTGTAGCTATGGGATTATGCCAATGAAAAAGCTGAAAAACAGATTGTAATAATAATATCCATATAATAATTTATATTGTCTAGTGGGTTCATATATTACTTGGTGTGACTAGACTTTCTGAAGATATAGGGAATAATTATACCAGGGGTCTACCTTTAAAATTTTCATATATGCACACCCAGTCTTAATGGCAATATTCATTTAGTCCTGTATGTGGACACTGCTATTTCCCTTATATACACTCAAAATTTATAAGTCCTTTTATTTAACTAGATTTCATTGTGTATCTACTTGGTTTCCTACGCTGGTCCTCTTCCACAAATGAAGAGAACACAGAGTACGTTGCCTAAAATTAACATATATTTCTCTGAGCCTCACTAGAGAATCATCTTGCTATTTTATAAGTCAAACCTTCCTTATAATAAGATCTTTTTGAAACATCACAGGTTCCAGTGCTAGACAGGGTACTATGAATAATGATGCTAATAGATTCAAAAATGAAATTATAGTCATGTACAACTATTTTTACTAAATTCACAAAATATACAAAGTGGAAATATCTTGTAGTTCATGTACTTCAATGATCTCATTTACCATGTGAGATATAAACTCAGAAACCAAGGATACATAATAAGTTAACTGAAGAACTGGGACTAGAATACAAATTTCTTGACATATATAAGCAATGTGGAGTAGATGTTTAGTAAATATTTTTTAAAAGATATATTCCTCAGTCACGTGCTATACTGTTTCTAGTAAGCAACATGAATTATGCTAATATGAAATAATTTTCATATCCTAAACCTCAATAATGCCACCTATAATATAGAGACATTTTATTGACTAGAAAAAAAAAATAAAAATGTATCTGAATATTCTGAAATACAGAATATAAAGTTACAATAGATATGTTTTATAAAAACAACATACTTTATTATCTAATATACATTTTCTATGGTTTATATATTTTTCCAGGATAGTTAAGTTCTCCCAACTACTAATGCGCCAAGTTCACAAACATACTTTCCCAAGTTTCGTTTTTAAGCTGTTCTTTGGAAATATCTTCACTCACTTGAAGATCAACCAGAGGTGCAAACTACTGATGTTTGCTAACTTTTCTTTTTAGAAAGAGAGATGTGGCCTACAGCAATTACACAGAGTTAACAACTAAATAAAAAATGTATTTTGCAGTTATGTATTGGACTATTGATAAACAAGGGGAGAGCTATGATATCCTGTGTTGATATTTCTCCTTTAGTTTCTAAGCACAATTGTTTTTTCTTTTATGATAATAGTTACAGATAGTATGTAAACAAGAACATCTATGTTAATTTTGTTCAAATTGCATCTTTAAAGTATGTGTGACATTGCAATCAGTCACTAAAAGAATCTAAGAGAAAAAATTTTAGGTATCTATGAAATCTCCAAAAACTTTTTTCTGTTTTGGAACATTAATAAATAAATACTTCTTATAAATAATTTCATAATATGATAAATCCATAAATTTATTTGATGTTTCCTAATTATCTTAACAAAACACTACAGAAATTTAATAATTTCTGAAAAAGAGCTACTATAAATAAATTAACAAAAACAGAAGGGCCAAAATTCTTTTATGAAAAAATTTAAGATGCCATTATTTTTATATCATTTTTAGCATGCTAATAATGTGAGAGTATTTATCCAGGTTTGAATAAAATACAATTATTTATTTTTCTTATAGAGTACCACTGTAAACGAGAATAAACATCAAACCCATGCTGCTAGACATACAAAGAGAATCTCACTTTTAGCTTTATAGAAAGGGACTGCTAAAATTCTAAACTATAGAATAAATGAACTTTGTTATCATTTGCTAATAAAGAATAAGTTAATATATCTTTCCTGAATTTAATTATAGAGACTACATATCTACCAGCAGTGCCAAAAGTATGTATACATGTTTTGAGACATGTTATCTATGTATTACTTTTGAAGTTGAATTGTGTCACAGTGGCAATGTATAGTATGATGCTTGCTCAAAAGATGACACTAATCAAATGAATGCTAGCATCACCATGTGACAGGCAGGACAGTCAAAGAAAATGGTGGAAGCACAGTTTGTTCAAAAGCGCAAGACCATTTTGAAGTGGTATTTGAAATTGGAGAACTTTGAGTTTCCCCCACATTCTCCTGACTTAACACCCCTGACTCCTACCTATGGGGAATCTTAAAGCACGTGGTGCACTGTAAAAAAAACAGCTACACTGGTGGTATGTTGGGAAGAAATTGAAATAGCTTGTGTAGCAATACGAGTGGACACTTTGGTCAACGTTTCTCAAGCAGTAGTTCACTGTAATCAAAAGGGTTTGAATGGTGATAGTAACCTCTTTGAGCATCTCTTGTAATTGCAGAAGTCAAACATGACTTGTATTCATTCATCTTTGTTATTTGTATACATTGAGCATTATCATACAATTTTAATAGTTTTTTCTTCCTTAAAATGTGTATACATTTTTTGGCACCCTCTATATTGTTAAATCTACTTTGCCAATGCTGAAATCTACCAAGTTAGCTTTCTCTTATTTTATGGGCTCCTATACAAGCTTATTTAGTAATTTAATTTTTCCCCTCCAATTAATACTTTAGTGCAAGGGTATTTTTGTTGTTCTTGTGTGAGGCTGAGACAAAAATAATTTCTCCATACTTTTTGGTCTTATGATTGATAATAAATTCTAATTTCCAAAGAGGCCTTTAATGGTCTATCCTGTTAAAAACAGGAAGGAAAAACCCTGTTAAGAGTTATGTTAAGGAAGCCCCACAGCAGGGCTCTCAATTAAACCAGTGTGATCTGACCATCCATTTATTGTCCTGTAGAGCTAGGGCAGTACACTTCCCTCATTGATTTTGTCTTTAGTTTTCTCATAGGTAAATGGTAAAAATTCTTGTCAAATTGAGATGCTGTAAGGATTAATGAGCAATTTTATTTAAGATACTTAGAACTGTATTTGAAAACTGGTAGGCATGTAAATAGGTTTGTTGTCCTTATTGCTGCTGCCAGTGCTACCATTTTGATGGCTTTGTTACAAATATTCTTGATACTATTTCACTCCTATCCTGAAAAAATAAATAATCAGAAAAAAACTTTTGAAAATATATTTTGATCCAATGTATACTGACCTGAAAAAATGCGTTTTTCACTTGATAAAAATGAGAATAAAAGTATTCCAATTACTGAGATCATTGTACTCCCCTAACATTTCAAAAAATGCTTACAGAGAACATGATTAGCTGATAATTCTTTAAAGTAAAACTTTGGATCTTTAGCTTCTCTAAGTCCATATTATAGATTGTTTAGAAGATTGGCTAAAGCCAGAGGGCTAAACAAATAATAGAAAATCTATATTAATACACAAATTCCTATAGCACAATATTTCTGAGTTATTGGACACAAACTTGTGCTTATTTTTTCACAGAATGTTCTTAGGTGGGAACCTGTCATTCTTTTCCGGTGACCTACTTGCAGGCACGAACACAAACTGCAACCAAAAAGCTTTAGTATGGGCACTACTCGAAAGGCCTCTCAGATTTTTTGCTTCCTGTTTTATTCTCTAAACATAAGAAGGAACATAAAAAGTACAAAATGAATTAAAGGATCACATTACAAGGCAACACATTAATGTATATTCATACTTATATTTCTTTTGGTGAAACTCATGTCTTGGTTCTTTCCCAACACACACGCACACACACACTTGCCCCTGAGAAATCCAAAGCCAAGGTAAACTCTCTATGTGAATTAAACTCTGTAAGAGCATAATCCCAAGACCAGTATTTCTGAAGTTGTATAGCTAGTTTTCTTTTCTTTTTGTTTCGTTTTTTTGGTTGTTGTTGTTTGTTTGTTTGTTTTTTGAGAAAGTTATTAAACAGAGGGTGACAAAAAGTTATATACATTTTAAGAAAAGAAAAAACTGTATTAAAATTGTAAAACTTAATATATACTGATAACAAAAGATGAACACAAGTCATGTTTGACTTCTGAAATTACAAGCAGTGCTCAAAGTGGCCACCATCAGTGTCCAGACACTTCTGATTATGACAAACTACTGCTTGAACGTCGGCCCAAGTGTCCACTTGTACCACTGTGCATGCCATTTCAATTTCTTCCCGAAGTACCACCAGAGTAGTTGGTTTTCTATGGTACACCACATCTTCTAAATTCCCTCACAGGTAGAAGTCAAAGGCTGCCAAGTCAGGAGAATGTGCGGAAAACTCAAATAAAGTTCTCAGATTTCAAATACCACTTCAAAATGGTCTTGTGCTTTTCGAATAATTGTGTCATTTTCTTTGACTGTCCTGCCAGTCACATGGTGATGCTCGCATTCATTTGATTAATGTCATTTTTTGGGTAAAGATTACACTACACATTGCTACCATAATTCAATTTAACTTCAAAAAGTAAACATGGATAACTTCTCTTCTAATGCATATATGGTGTTTTTTGGCCCAGAAAACCCCCTGATAAACGTGAGAGAGGCTAATAATTCATGTGAAAATATAACACAAAGAAGCCTATTTTAGTCACCAGCAAGCAGCATTAGTTATTCTTTGAGTAAAAACTATCCTTCTCCTCAGAGTTAACATGTAGAGAAAAATCTAATTTCTTTTTCAACCTTAACTATATTTCTAGTTCCTATCTATGCTAAAGAGTACTACTTTCTGCTCTGTAATTTTTGGTTATATTGGCTCCAATCACTATATAATTTTGTCCACAATATTTCCTCAATTTTTTATTCTATTTGAAGTTAAATTTAGATTTCACAAACATCATAGTATGCATTTTCTTCTTCAAAGCACCTGTGTGCGCACACATGCACGTACATGTAAATGTGTTCTCTTTCTCTCTGTGTGCGTTTTCCATAGCAATAACTATTAAAAGCATGATTTTTTTGAAATAATGAACACAAACATAGTGCAGACAAAAAAACATGGAAGGAGGAAAAGATGGTGCATTGATTAATGGTCCGGAAGTCTTAAAATCCTGACAGTGTCACCGACAGAAATAAGGGGTGCCAGAGTCAGGATTTATTTGATGCTTTTACTGTGTTAATTGACTTTAAGTTTTTCTTTCAAAAAGCCACAAAAAATAAAAAAAATGATATTCTGACAATTTTATGCATTTAATAGTAACATTTTGAGCTGCTTTGTAGATGAATGACATTTTTATTTTAAAGTTTTGTTATATGGTAATAAATTTACCATTGTATTACATTGTAGCAAAAAAAAACTACTCAAAACATACTGACATCAATTAAATTTAAGTACAGATAAATTAGAATCTAATGGCATTGATGACATAAAATATTTATTACAAAATGGTACAGAATATAGCATGCAAAACATTTTTGTTGATAGTGCAAGTCACAGGAAAACATATTTAAAAATCTTGTAAATGGAGAAAACTTTTTTTGAGCTTGTGGGGTAAACTGGAACACGGCTGTCAGTGGATCAAAATGTCCATTTGGATATATCTGAACATTACAGCAAAAGGGTTAAGCATAGTTGTTACATAATTTTATATTAGATTTGTTTCAAGTGTTCTATATAGTGATGCAACATTTCTATACCTTACAAGGTGATCACCCCACTAAGTCTAGTAATCACCTGTCACTGCAACCGTATCACAATATTATTGACTATATTCCCTTCCCCTTTTCACTCATTTCCTCCACTTTGTCTCTTCTGGTAACCATCACTTCGGCAAAAACAAAACAAAAGCAAACTCACAAAAACAGTTGGTATTTAAATAAAGTGAGGTATTTGCTCCTAAGACTGTTGAGGTTCAATTGACTAGAATATTGGCAGCTGAATAGTGTTTCCTCCTTTAGTTTCTTTTATTTCTCTACCTGATCAACTTAGCATCATTTTTGTTTTGTTTTGTTTTTGTTTTTATTCATCTACATAATATAGAGGGAACACTCACAAAATAGATAGTTACTGTTTAATAACCAATTATCACATGGTTGGATAATTTCTATAGGACATCAGATCAAATGATATTATTCTCCTACATTATGATAAACTTCTGTCTGCTACAGATAGTTATTAGAGCTTGATAGTTATTAGAATTTTGTTTTAAAAAGGCACCACCTCTTTCCTGTAAACTAATTTGAAATCCAATCATTAATAGATAATGAAAACCAACCTCTTTTGATAATTTAGCAAAATGAGAATGAGTCACTTTTTGTTCTCAGTGGAGAGAGATGGTTTATTACGTTATTTTATGTTCTTGAGTATACTATTCCTTTCCTTGAAATTGTATCATTTAGCCAATCACCCCAATACATTGTATACTTTAGTTTGTCTGTTGTACTGGATAATCTTTGCTTACTTCTCCAGATCAGTGCTCCCACTCTTCCACTATGTTCTGTGCCCCAAAGAGCTATTCGTTATGAACTGCAGTAACTGAATTCCCTTGCTCTCTGGCTTCCAGTTGGTTTGGCCAATGGGAACTACAAGCAGTGTATTAGTGGTTAATAAAAAAGACAGTTAAGGTATTTATACAGCTAGATCCCTCACTGCCTGGTTGTGAGCTGACCATGGTATTTACCTCTTTAAGGGTCAGGTAGCCCTCTCCTATGGCTGTAGGTGTTACAAATTCTGGAATCGACATTTCCTCTTTTCCCTTCAAACACAGAGGTGTGAATAGTTTTCTACAAAAACAGTAAGATGCTTCACCATCCTCTGCAGGTTTTCTTGAACACCTTTATTTAAAAAGTGTATATTCTAATATTAATCATCTTGAAACATCTCTTTTGAATGTGCCATGTTTTTACTTCCAGGAGCCTGAAGGATACCTCCGTTGGGTTTTATTTCTCTCTAAAATTTTTGTTCAAAGTCACTTTTTTACAGAAACTTGGGGGCTAATGTTAGTACTTCAGTTCTATATGTCAGATTCTCAGTTATAGTGTCCCTTTTGGAGATGTCAAAAATGAAATCTTTTCTACATTATGATTTCAGGTTACTGCAGAGACAAGGAGGAGCAATAGATATGAAACAGCAATTTTAAGCTTGATGGGCAAAAATAGGTTCTGATAATTTTCTCGTAATTTAAAAGACAGAAACATTTAATGCTATCATCCTTATCATTATTAAATGTGGCTTTAAATAGAAGTTTGTAAAGGCCTGCAACTCTCTTCTATCCTAATTCCCTTGAATCTAGTTTTTCATCCGAGTTATAACTTTCTCGTATTTCTTCTGCCAATCCCCTAATATTTTGCCATGCCACCAAATAAAACTTAAATTTCAGAGTAACTTCACAGTTGTGGATCATTTTACTGTCCAAAGATTTAAACCCCTCTGAGTCAGAAATCCCTAATTAATTAAGAATACCAAATATATAGGGCAAGCTATATAAATCAGATAGACAAAACATATAAGAAATTATGAAAAAGATTTTATATTCTCTTAAAGTTCAGTAAAAAAATGTAAAATATAATATGCCAGCTAACACTTAAAAATAAATGACAGCTGAAGGAGGGATTTAAAATTCATAATAACCCATGTAAAATAAAGTATTCACATGAGCCTTTGTTATAGATAAAACCAAAATCTATAGTTTTATTTTGTGCACAATTAAATCTAATAGTCACATAATGAATGACATTATTGCATGAATCTTTGAGTTTAACTATTCAAGAGTCCTACCATTGGAAAATCAAATAACTAATTAATCAAATCAAAACCAATGTGAACTAGTAATTTCATCTGTAGATACATACAAAAATCAAGAACATGCAGTGATGTATAGATTGCATCCCGATTCTAATAGATTTAAGCTGACATCAGCCAATACTAATGTTTTTTCATTTAAAGCTACATTAGTGATGTAAGTGCTACCATAAATCCCACTTATTTTATGATGAGGTTATAGCAATGACCTAAAGTAAGTATCTAGAATAAACATACATTCAGACTTTATTTAGCTGGTTTGAGTAATCTTTGTAATGCTCAGAGAAGCTGTCATTGTTTGAACAAGAGTGGAAGTGTTAGGAGTAAATTTCTAAATTAGAGTTTAGATATGAAGAATAAAACAAGATTTAAGAAAGTCTATATTGCTTTTTGTAACCTTAATCTTGATACAAAAATTAACATGAGAAGAGTAAATCTATGCTGTATTATTTTGCCAAACATGTCTATTAATGTAAAATGGGAAATTGACTGAAATATGCAGAATTCATGAGAAGTAAATTATGCTTTCAGAAGTGAAAAACATTAACATCTCATGTTTTGTTTGTTTGTTTTTAATAATATGTGTCCATCAGACACTTACGAATAAAAGAAAAGAAAAGAGAAAGCCTGCGATGCCAAGCAGATTAGACACAGCGAGCTGAGAAAAGGAAGATGGATAGAACTGTTCACAGGGCAGATACTCTTTCTCCCGTCTCACTAAGAATGAGCAGAGCTGCATTTGTGGAAACTTAACTAAGCAGAAACCTGCAGCGTCTGCTCTGTGCTGCTGACCTGCCAGCTGGAAAGAGCACTGAGTTTAAAGGGTTTAAACTCTCAAAGAAGCCAACACTTGGCTGATCATCTTGGGCTCAGCATATTGTGAGGCATATGAACTCTCTTCAAAACTGGCAGGGGAAAAGGAAGGAAAATTGACAATCTAAACACAGTAGCCAGTTAAAATTCAGACAATCTTAAGGGCTGTGTTTTCTCTGAAGTATCTGGTTATACTCGATGCTATTGAATACGCAAATAAATGAATTTACTTTTGGGGGAAAGAAGAGCAGCATACCTTTATATGCTGTACTACTTCTTAGTTCTGTCACAACACAAAGGCAAAAAGAGTGAACATATACAAATGCTACAAAGAACTAAAGAACTTCATGTAATTTTTTAATGTGATCTAGTTTTATTTGCTATTCCTAGAAATTGATTTATATTATTAACATGTTTTATTATTAACTTTAACAAAAAAATGAATAAGTTTAAACATATTTTAACAGGATATCTACCATTCTAATGAATGAACTTCATAGGTGTGATTTTCAAAATGAGTATGTGCAATAACCTGACAGTAACAATAACATATTTATTAGTTTTACTTTATTAAAAGGAAAAAAATTGGCTTGACTCAAATAGATTTAGAAAAAAATATTAATTTATCTTTTGTTTTCTACTTTAACCTTTCTGTTTGTTCTGTATATGAGAAATAACACAATGCCCCATCGACATAAAAAACAATACTAAAAACTACCAAACTCCACCAGTCCTGGGTGCTTCACAGACTGAGGGCCAACTGGGAAGATGCTGCCCACATACCTGCCATCAGCATTTCCCACGGTGCCACGTGGAACTGCTGAGACACAAGTTGAGGACTGACTACTTTCTGGTTACATTTTTGACAAGTTTTTGAGAGGTGTATGACTAAAGCATTCACTGAAGTTGTAATAAAGAGTCTTTTGCATTATATTCAGATTCACATTTCTAGGCTGAAACTGAAATCAAGTGCAATGCAGAAAAAGTCCTTGTCTCAAGGGAATGAGAAATACATGAGAATAAAATATAGATAACATTCTAGATTCAATTCTGAATGATTTAAAAACATACATTTGAATATTAACTTTTAGTAAAACTCTAATTACTAAGTTTGTATATATTTATTTTACTAAGTACTACTAGGTAGAACTTATTAGCTTGTCTTCTTAAACTATTGTATGTTATCTTTAGATTAAATCCAATTAGTGTTTCAAAATATAATTATTGCTTTAAAGGGAAAGCAGAATATAATATTCTAAAACATTTCTATCATGTGTGGTGACATTAACTACATTAGTAGGACAGAAAAAAATGAATTATTTTAAAAATAATTCAGACTTTTTTTACTGTTAACATATATTCAATAGAAAGGTAGAATTTTTTTGGTTACCTCCAACTAGTAAATCACATGCCATTTTAAATGGCTCCTCTGTTTGAGAAATATATCTTTTTCTAGGAAATAGGCTTTCTTTCCAGTAGCTCTTATTCAAGAGATTTACAGTTGAGTTGTTTTCATCTTGCCAAATTAGTTTTATACATTGTTTATAGGTGTCAAAATTCTTTAATAGTTCAGTCGGACTGTTTACTCTCCAAGCACTAGTAAGTAGGCAACAACGGTTCTGTCAGTATTAGAAGTTGATCTGCCAAGTTTTAACGGTGTGGCTCAAGTAGGAAGGCAGTAGAGTGCAAACGCAAGCTCTCCAGTACTTGACAAGATTTGGTTTGTCAACAGAATGGTTGAAGGTGTTTGACATGATACATTCTTTCTCCATCAAACTTCCAGCCCTACAGCTCAATGTATTTTCTCACCTGGAATCAATCTGCTGAATTCCTGTTACCTTTTAACGGTGAAAGAAAAATTATGTTTAAGGAGTAACAGTAAAGAATATTTTTAAAAGTTTTTAATGCATGGATTTTTCCAATAAAACCATGACTAGAGATAATAATGAATGTTAGTTGCTTCTTCATATTCAGCAGTAAATTCTTTCATCCAGTCATAAAGAGAAATAAAAAAAAATTGTCTTTAAAAGAAAAAGCTATATTATAAATGTTGATTTTAAATTTGGGCTTAGAGAGAGTGAAGACCAGAAATCAAGAACTAAGGCAATTTCTTGTCATCTTCAATGTTAAAAATAATCCTAACTTTAAACATTGTTTCTATTTAATAATTTTGATCTTCTACATGAAGATATGTAGAGTTATTAGTGTTCAGATTGTTTGAAGCATGGGTCACTCAAATAAATATGTAGTGAAAAAATTGTTTTAAAATTGCATATACGCAATTACTGTTATCCATCTTTTTCTAATGTATCTATTTCTAAAAACTTTGTTTAGTAATGCAGTTAATGATTTTATGCCTTGAATAACTGACATTTTAAACCAGAAAAAAAGAATTTCTATCATATAAAATCTACTTCCCTAAACTAAGAGCAAATTTGCAGACACTGTGAAACTTAAGGGATTTCTCTGCTATCTGAAATGGCTGTCTTACTTGGCTGTGAATCTCCCTCATACAATGCCTGGGGTCTTGCTTGAAGGCATGTAATGAAGTTACACTGGCCTGAATAAAAATTTAAAAAAACAAATTAGGGCAGCTATCCATGATTTGTGGTAGTGATTATCAGTAGCCAGTGTGAGGTGATTCACTATAAGAACATGAAATATTTTTGTCCCAGGCCACCATGGTTCACTCTAGTGTCAATGTATCAGGGGAAGTGAATGCTAAGCTGTAAGAGACACAGGGAGTGCCAGACATGTTTGTAACACATGCACAAAGAAATGCATAGCTGGAAAAAAACTGTGACACATCCCCTAGTTACTTGCTTGATACATTTCTTGCCTTCTGACTAATTCAGTAGCAACAACAAACCTTTATACATGGTGACCTTAAGAGGGTCTTTTACATGGCTTACATATTAAATTACTCTATGATAAAAACCAGGGTACAAAATAACCCTCTGGTATCTGTTCTAAATGATGTTTTCTCAAAATTCAAATTTAATCTTAAAGAAAATTACATAGTAAGAACTCATGACCTAAAACTTTTTTAATTTTAATTTTGTGATCTCTCAAACCATATTGATACTCTTTTCTTTAACCTCTAAATAAAAAATAATACCTTTTATACCAAATGTTATATATTTACATGAATTTTTAGAAAATGTATTTTATACAATTTAATGGAAATTTAAAAAAATCCTGTAGGTATCTGAAGCAATTTAGGAACATTTTCATAAATTAACTTAATTTTGAATAATTTTATCATTGTATTTAAATTGTTTGCTAAATTTAATTAATATAAACCTCATTTTCCCTTTTTGAGGAAAAAGAATGAGAATTACAATATTATGAATTTCAACCATTCACTCCTTGTGCTATGTACCCAAGCCACATTTTTTACACATGCAAGATCTTGGCATACCCATAGATACCAAAAGAGATGGCAGGATTTAAAAATAGAATTAAAAATGTGTTATAAATTGTTGAGGAAAAAAGTAGGGTGGGATTCAAACAATGAAATCAATGTTAGTGCCACACTAACATGTGTAGTGGAACAAAGTGATCATGAACACTCAGAAAACAAAACATACTTAATCGATGGGACTGCTGAACCTCATTTTCAAAAGTGGCAAAATATGATTCTTGAGTCTGCTCAGAACCAGCATGCATGTAGCAGGCCTAAAACTGTCCTCTCCCAAGTTGTCAACTCATGTAATCTTCAGACACTTTTCCCAGTACAGTGACAAAGTTCTCTGGATATTACCACATGGAGAGATGGCACAATAAATTCACTGGCTTCAAATTCAAGAAATAAAATTAGAAGAGTTCTCCTCAAACCTTTCCTGTGGCCCACACATCTTTAAAGCCTTTCTGAAAATTGCAACTCACCTTTTATCCAGTGCAAATTAGAATCATTTCTATCAATTGTCATAATCAGTTTCAATTTTGATTAAGCATTTCTGGTATTGGAGTAAACTGTACATTTTACATTGTATTAGATTGAGGATAGATAATCTAGACATGGTCACCCAGCATATATTGTACGTTTTCCTATCTGTGCAGAAAAATCAAACTATGCCATAATTTGCTAATTTATTACTAGACACATTTGGCTCACACATTTGTTTTTATTTTTGTTTTAATGGCAAAAAATAAAATCTCAAGACTGAAACTGAAACCAAAACAAGTAATGCCCATCTCTCTAAACTCAGTTTTCTGCCTCCAATTCTCTTAATGTCACTGCCACTCAGAAACAAAGTCATAATGCTGTCTTTTGCTTTTCCCTCTCCATCATCAGCTAAGTGAACTGGCACTTTGCAGTCAACAATTCCTTACTATATATCTTTGTCTCCCCCTGCCCCATTTCCAGCTCTCACTGTGATCGTATAAAAGCCTCACTTCTGAGTTACTACGATAAACTCCTACCTGTACATATCAACTTCGGTTTCTTTACCCACTTTTACAACTGCCTATTTAAGTTTTCTAAAACATCATGCAGTTAGCATGATCAAAATTTTGGATAACATCTCATTGGATGAGTGTCCAGGATATGTCCAAAATTTCTTATCCTCAGATTATGTGATTTGAAAGTATCTTACAAGTTTTGATCTACAGTAACTTCAGTATTTTCTAAAATCCACTTTGCTCCTTTGACCCACTGGGATGAAAAGGGACTTCTCACTGCTGGCCGTGTTCAGTTTCCTGACCAGGGTTGTGATGATATGGTCTGAACTCACTTTGCATTGATATATACATAGAGAGGTAATTTATGCTTGCACACTTTTTTGTACTGAGTTATGCTTCTATTTGAAAAGTTAACTAAATTGTTAAGGAATAGAGAAACTGTGTCAGCTTAGGTTTCTGAGATGTTAGACTGTAGAGTATGGTTCTAAGCAACCAGCATGTTACACATGCAAAAAATCTTGCAGAGAATGGATCCAACTCATGGTAAACAGAGTTGAAAATTGTAGAGAATAAAGCAACACTGTTGTACACCTATAGAATGCATTATTTTATTTAACTTTTGAATACAAAGTACAGGGTTGTATGGTATAAGATAATAACAAGTGTAAATATTTAACATTATATGTTCAGTATTGCATAAAACATTTAATAAACATGTTCTTATGTAATATTAGCCATTTATAAGAGTACTTAGTAATTTTAAAATATATTAGTATTTTTCTAGTTATCTTTTTGTTATTGATTCCCAGCTTAAGCCCAGCTTAAGCCCATGGTTAAGAACACACGATGCATATTACTAGTTCCTAAGAGCATTGATGTTTACTTGCTTTGTGGAGGAATATGTGATTACTTTTTATTAATACATAAAAAACCATTGAAACAAATGTATATTTGGCAATTGTTTTGTACAGTGTGCAATGTGTACACCAATTAAGTTCTAAAGTTAGGTGACTGTGCTGTTCAAATCTTGATCATTACTGGCCTTTTTTTTTTTTTTTTTTGCATGCTAATCTATAATTTAAGAATTACATTAATTTTTAGTTCTAGAATTCATTTGGTTATTCTATATAGTAACTAGGTTTCTTTCAATATTTATTTATCACTAAATCTCTTGAAATATTTACTATTCTTTTAAAATCAGACTGAATACTTCAATTTTTAAATATCTATTTGTATCTGTTTTATGGCATGTTTTTATGTTGGGTTTTAGTTATTTCTTCCTTTTTGATTACAAGTTATTATGATTGGATTCTGAGTAAGAAAATTTAGTATAAAAATGTAGTGATAATTTGAAAGAATACATGATACATTTCTCCAAAATTTCCTTCTACCTGTCAAGTTAATGCAAATCACCTTAAACCAGAATTTTGAAACCTTGGCACTGTTCATATTTTGGACTGGATAATTTTGTGATCTGCAAAGCTCTCCTGTGCATTGTAGAATGCTAGGAAGCATTCCTTGCCTCTACCCACTAGATGCCAGTAGCATGCTCCCCAGTTTGGATAATCAAAACTATCCCCATACAGGGCCAAATGTCCCCTGGGGGTTGACTGTGGAGATACCTCTGCTAAACAACCACTGCCTTAACCCATTAGGTGCCGAGTTCATTTAAAGCTTGTTTAGTCTTTGTGAGAACTAGTCTTATCTTGTATGACCTTATTTCTAGGCCAAGTTTTATTACCTCAAATAAAAATGTGAGGTGTTTATCAGCATCCCTCCGACTTTGAGACTCCAGCCTTATGAAACCAATGAAAGCTTTCATTTGTACCTCAGCCACTCAACTACCTCTTCCTGCTCAATTTCTCAGATTCCCATTTTCTCATTGTTCTTGGCAAATATCTGGGAAGAAAGTCAGCCTCACCTTCTGGAGTTTGTTTGTTTGTTTTGGTTTGATTTTTTTTATTATTATTATTTTTTGCTACATTGAGAGCTCCAAAATTCCTTTAAGCAGATGCTTTATATTATTCTTCCAACTACTTTAGTTGTCCTCAGGTAGTTCGTGTAAAATAAGCTAGCCAGCCTTTGTCAGAGGTTAAAATTCTCCTTTGCCCAACTATTTAAAGGTAAGTGCCGGGACGGCATTTTCCTGCCCTTGTTGGCCTTGCATGTGTCACATAGCAATTCCTGAAGGAGTCACTGTATCGCTTTAGAATGGGTGATAGATAGTTTCATCAAGCAAATCTAATGGCTGTTACCTAAAGGAGCAGGGGACGAGAGGCACAATGAGACGTAAGGAGGACAAAAGGTGGATGTTGGCAGGAGAAAGCAATAGATTTTACCAAACCTAAGTGTAAGTGAAAGTTGAAATGTAATTGGTACTCTATACATGTCAAATTTTCTTTCCTAAAAAAGAGTTTACTGATTCATAAAACGTTTCCTATAAAATTTAATTTCTAACCATTAATTTTAAATCCTATATTGTGCATTTCTGGTATACTAATTGAACTCAATGTATAAGGAATATTACTACAGAAAGGAATTCTAAGTTTTCTCAGAAAAATAACTGGATGTAAAAATTCATATACCTGCTCACAAATGTGGCTGAATCACATCAAAATGCTATAAATCTTGTGGTCAGAAAACGTTTCACAACCTACGCCTTGGTTATGCTGGCGGTCTTTAATGAATTCATTTCAGATGTCTGAAGTAGGGGAAAGGGAAGGAAGAACTAATGAATAGAAACTAGAAACAATCAACCAAGTCCCTTTAATCTGAATTTTTAAGAGCTGAAAACAAATGTATTAAAATATACAATATATAATAGTTTTGCACTGAAATATACATAGTATAGTTAAATATGCAGAAAGCATTGTTTAGCTATCTCGTTAAGCAGACATTTTTAGTGAAATTAATATTTAGTCAAGTCAATATGAGGTATTCTGAAACTATTTTCTGAATTGTCAATGAATATATTTATGATTATTTATTAGTGTTAAATGGTAATTAATATTGTTCAGATATGCATGCTTTATCCTACCTGATGAACCTTATTACTCTCACCATTTCAAATACATAATTTACTTTTGTGTATACATACATACATTTATACATACATATAGAAAAGTAAAATATTTGGTGTTTATTTCAGTTTCCACTACTTAATATAGCATGCACTGAACAATCATTTTTCATAAATGAAAAAGCTTATTGTTTTGGTATCCACACAGTTAAAAGTGAACTTTCTTAGAGAAATTGTTGTTAATGAAGCCATAGTCAACTTTTACTCAGAATTATCCACTTGTTTAGTTCATGAGAGCAGACTACATGCCAAGTGCTAGCCAGCCATCTCTCACCTATGTGCCCTTGGCAGAGAACTGTACCAGAAGAGCTTATTCCCAATCTCAACTATTACTCAGAAAATAATTAAAACTACATCTTTTACTTATGGATTGTGGTGTGTGTGTTTATGTGTGTGTCTGAGAGAGAGAGAGAGAGAGAGGTGGACAAAGTACTAAGTATTGTTTTATGTAAAAAATGGCAGAGGGGCAGCATTTAAGACAATGTTTATCACAGAGCACTATTAAACCTGACATCTATAACATATTTGTTCTTTAAGCAGGCAATAAATGAATTGTGATAATTTGAATACTTACTGGCTTAGTAATTGTTTAATAAGAAATTCACCAGAAATAAAAAGATCCTAAGATAATTCTCTCAACCTGGAGTAGGCAAAGTAGAAGGATTGACTTGCCATCACAGATTATAAGGTGTTTGGTTTAGTCTTTTCAATTATATTGTAATTGGATTGGAGTAATATAATTGGAGTAGAGGGAAAGGCATAGAAGTATAGATATGGGTGGGTTATTTTAGCTTTCATGGATTTCGAGGGGGGGAAAAAGCCATTATTGCTGGGTTGTAACTTTAAGATATTATAGCTGTTGAAAAATCCAAGTGCTTTTCACTGCACACAGGAATTTCATAGAAAACACGTGTATATGCTGTCAATTTCTTTTCTGTCACAGTCATAGTAAAAATTAGTATCACATTTATTTAGGAAAGAAAAGGTTTTTGCAATGAGATAGTCAACTCTCTTAAAGGAATTCTTTCGTCTAAAGCTAATAGAAAGGGTAGATCCAAAAAAGTGGACCTGCAATACTTACACTCGCCCAAGTCATTATTTTCTGAAATCAAGAATACGTACGATACACATCTAAGCAAAGAGGAAAGAAACATGATTGTGATTTCCTGACAGAACAATATAGCCTCTTTTTTTGGCTTTGTCAAACCTATCTGGAGAAAAGAAGAATGGAGAGTGGTGTCCACAATATGATAACATCAAAAACTAGGAGACCAGTGAGACAGAAGGTGATTTTGAAAAGGTTGTATGAGTTAAGGGTAAAATAAATTATCTTTTTTTTTTTTCTTGGCCAGTCTACCTAATGATTTGTCAATTTTTTATATTTTCAAAGAACCAACTTTGGTTTGTTAATTTTTTTCTATTGCTTTTCTATTCTCTATTTCACCTGTTTTCTTTCCATTTAAACTTTTTTGGGGTTTTAATATTTGTAATCTCTATGTATTGTTTATTTCTCTAATTTTCTAATACTTTTTGGAGTTAGATATTTTCTACTCTTCCAGTCAAATTCCCTTGTCATTTATTTCAGCATTTATTTGATTATTCTTTTAGGGATTCTCTGTGAATGACAATGTCTTAACTTGTAACAAACCAGTCTATAATAATACTGTTTTAAAATAGTATTCAAAAATGTTGCTCTTATGTAGCTTCATTCCTAATCCATTCGTTGTATTGTTTTCTCATAAAAATTAGATTCTTATTTATTTTCTGTTCATCAACACACATCATCATTTATTCTGTTGTCTTTTGAATCATATAGAAAAAACACATCCAACAAAATTATATTTATACTGTCTTTTATTTTTATCTATCTAATTACCAATGCTCTTCATTTCGTCTTGTGGAAGTTGTTGTCTAAAGTCATTCCAAGTGCTAAAGGCTAATGGATGCCCTTTAGTATTTCTTGCAGGGCATGTGTGCTAGAGGTGACTCTCAGTTTTTGGTTATCTGAGAATATTTGATTCCTTCTTCATTTTTTGAAGAAGAGTTTTGTTGAATATGGAATTCTTAGTTGTCAGTCTTTTTCCTTCACCACATCCTTCTGGCCTCCATGGTTTCTGATGAGAAGTAACTTAACTTTAGTAATTCCTTCACTAGAATAATGCATTTCTCCTGCTGCTTTCTAGATTTTCTTTTCATCTTTCCACTCCTTGTCATGTTTCTAAGTGTGAGCCTCTTTAAATTTAGCCTATTTGGAGTTTATTTTACTTACTGTTTAGATTAGTGTGTTTTGTTAAACTTGGCAAGTTTTCAGCTTTCCTTTTTTCAAATATGTTTTTCTACCCTTTTCTCTGCCTCTTCTCATTGTGGGGTTCAATCATGTATCTCGTGGACTGTTAATTTTCTTCTTCACTCTTTTCTCTTTAGTTTTCTTTGGGCCATAAAATCTCAATTGCACACTCTTAAAGTTTTCTGAATTTTTTTTTTCTTCCAGTTTAAATCTGCTGTTCATACCTTCTAGTGATTTTTTTTTTAAATTTCAATTATTGTACTTTTCACCTTCAGTATTTCTATTTGGTTCTTTTTAAATAATTTATTTATGTATTGATAGTCTCTACTTGAAAAGATATTGTTCTCATACTTTTCTTTCATTCTTAGATGAGATGGTTTCTTTTGGTACATTGAGCATAAAGTAGCTGATTTAAGTTTTAACTAGTAATTTTAGCACTTAGACTTCTTCAGAGGTAGTGCCTGTTGACTATTTTTTCGGTTTAGGATGTACTATTTTTCTTTACAGTCCATATCTTTTTGTGTTAAAATTTGTGTATTTTAAATCATACAGTATGACAGTCATGACAATAAGGTTCTTCCTGCTCTCTCCTTGTTTTTTTATTGTTGTTTATCAACTTTTGTGAACTGAGTCTGAATGCATTTTTTTGTGTCTCTGTAGCCACTGAAGTCTCTGCTTGGACAGCTGAGTTGTCAGCTGATAAGTGAACAGAGATTTCTTTAGATAACTGGAACTAATAAGTTTCCTAGTCTCCACCAAGAGGCTCTGTGTGCGTATTGAAGTATGGCTTCTACATTCATCCAGGATGTTTACAACTATACCTTAGCCTTTACATTGTCCTGGGCAAAACCTGAAAATTAGCCAGTATTGAGGTTTCATGTGCTATTACATCTTGCCTGACAATGCATACCATTTTGAGCACGTACACAACCCTAGCTGTGTACAGGGCCTTCTAGATTCCTTTGAATATGCTGGACTTGTAAATCTCGATATGCATATTTCAGTTTCTAGCTTTTGCTTCTAAGCTTTTTGATTAGCCTATTGTTTTCCAAAACTATTAACCACTGCCCCTGGCAATTCAACAGTTGTGTTCATCAATTCAACAATTGCCTCTGATTATTTTTGACAAATGTCTCAAAGGAGAAAACTGGGGAAGTTCAGAGTGATACCTAATGAACGTGGCCTTTTAAGAGGGATCGTCCTGGAAGTCACAGAGAGGTCAAATAATGACAATTCTCTGGGAATGGGAACGGGACTTTAAATGTGCTCCAATCCCATTCTGCTTCCTCCCATTTCTGTCAAATTACTGACTTTCACTGTAACTGATGGTTGTTTAAGGCTTCTAGAAAATGGAAAGAGGAGGATTGGTTTAGCTTTTGTTAAAATGCTATAAAGCTTGTTTATCTTTATGAGATTCACCCCCTTTTTTATTAAATAAACACTTCCTTGATTGATGAAAGTCTTTAGTTAATTTGAAAAGTTCTAAAAAGTTGATTCTGACCTTTTTTTGCCAGTGTTCTCTTTGCTTTAAGTGGTAGAAAGAATTTTCAAGAAAAATTACTGTGCCATTTTTGCTCATATCGTTCTGGCAAAGTTATTTCTTAAGAAATAGCACAATACATTGTATTAGCACCACTGAGTTATTTATATTTTTGTTTGTATAAAGTTAAATCTTAATTTGATTTTAAACCATAAATTAAAGAACTTCAATAACAGCTATAGCATCTACAATAGATAAAATCATTGGTTAATCAATTCTCTTGTGTGGGATAAAACTATAAACCTATCAGAAGATGTTTGTCTCACATTTTAAAGTTTCAATTCATTGTAATTACATACCAATAAAAATAATCTTTTGATATAATTTTATTTTTCCCTCTGAGCAAACTTATTTATGATTTTTGAAGATGCAGACACCAAATTCTTAACAAAAGGCAACTCTAAATCTAATATATTAAAAGGCATCCCGAAGAAGCTAATAACATTCCATTGATCAATCCAGCAGCATTCTGTGGCAAATGACATTAAAACCTATGATTTTTTAATTTATATAACATTGAAGACAGAATTGTTGGCTATATTTAAATTCATATTTTTCAGATTTATCTATAGTTCAAGTAAGAAAGCAAACGCTCTGAATGCCTATATATAATCAAAAGGTGCAATAAAACTTTCAATTAATAAAATACAGTAAATATTTGCATACATATATATGTACATATATATTTTTTAATATGACATAAATATATAAATTTCTAGATATTCCATCTTTTTGTTTTAAACTAAACCAGTGATCTATTAAAAAGTGATTTTGAAATTGCAAATAATCCATGAGGATTTTTGTCAAAGCTAAAGCAGATATTACTCTTTGGTAGTGGAGACTATATGTTTGTAAGGCAATATCTAAGAATTTGAGGATGGGAGTTTATCTATTCTGTGAATTTCTTATATTCCTTTTAGGCCTATCTCCCCCTTTTTTTTTATTTTATCTTAGAGGTTCATTTAGAAAATAAACAAACTGCTACTAACTTATATTCCTTTACAGGAAATGAGAACCTATAATCTAAAAGAACTTTAAAGGACTGATGAAAATTTAGGAGTTAAAGGGCATTATGTAACATTAACCATTTTCATTGTCAAATGTCAGTTAAGAGAAGAATGTAAAATAGAGACCACAATAGTACTCATTTGAGACTAAGTGTACTCTGCAAAAACCACTCTGTCTTATGGTCTAAATTCACATTTAAAAATCAAAAAAATAAAAATAAATTCATAACAATAAATGGGCAGCACAGCAGCATATGTGGACACTTACGTTTAATTTAGACATGTGGGTAAAGTCTTTTAAAAATTTCTAGATGTTTATTATTCTCCAACTCCAAAACTATCAGATATCCTCAATGATAAAATCTTGGCTTTTCTATGCTTTTCACTATAATTTCAAGTGGTTTGATCATATGAAAAGTGATGATTCTTGGTACTGTGTAATATTTACCTTAAGAAAAGATAGGCCTGCATTCAATGCATGGGAAAGGATGTAGATATAAAGACACATTCGGATAACATTTTCCTATTTTTGGTTTTAAAAACTGAACTATACTTGCAGAAAATAAATTGCCAGTTTCTAGATAGCAATTCAATCTATTGGCTAAAATATTAAAAAGGTAAATATGTAAATATTTACCCTAGTAATTCAGCTAAAGCCTGTGAAATGTCATTTCTTTCATATTCCACACAGAAACCTGAATTTATTAGTCAGTTGTCCAAAACTAGATATCTTTTCAATTCTTCAATACTTTTATTTCTGGTAGAGCAAAAAAAAAATGATTACAGTGCCATTCATTTAAGTTCCCTAGTATCACTAGAATTTTTCCTTTTCAGTGTGATGTCAAGCATATCAATATTCATCCAGCAGGAAGTATTAGATTTAAATTTAGGCCAAAATAGAAAAGAATATGTATTTCATGTGCCTAAGTTTGCTGTGGATAAAAATTGGAAATCATAGAATTGAAAATGTGTGGGATAGCAAGAATTTATTTATGGATCAAAAAACTAATAGAAATCATTTAATACAGTTCTTTCCATTCATAAACATTGATTACATTTCATATTCCACACATATTTCCATCTCTGGTTTAAAATTGCTTTGAAAATTAACTATTCCATTATTTCAGTCTGTAGTCATTTCCTCACTAATTGTAATATATTTTTGAAATGGCAAATGATTTAAGTATTATTTGTCTTATTTTTAGAATAACACTTTTCTTAACATGACCACAAAAATATATGTATATATATTTTTTAATTTTTTCTCTTTTATTTCAAATTAAGTAGTGGAAGACTTGCAGGAAATGTTTTTCATGCTGTCTTTTCTGCCAAAGCCCTCAAATGACCTATACTAAAAATAACAACATAAAAATGGGGTGCACAGTTTTCCTTTGGCAAGAAGAAAATTAGAAAAATAGCTTGAAATAAAATCATTTTATATAATAAGATAAATTGAAATAAACACTTGTTTTTAATATTTTAAAAATTTCCCCCAGCCGTCTTAAGCAGGAGGGTCCTGGCTTGGCATTCTTTTATATATTTTCTTCCTCATCATATAGCACAGTCCTTGGCACATCATGAAGGTTCAACAAATATTTGGTTAATGAATGAATGTGTAAGTAAAAAAATAATCACGTACCCAATTAACTGCACTCCAAGTGATTTCTTGTATGTGCCATTACCCATTCTTGTTTCAATTTTTATGGAAAAGTGACTACTGGAACTCTTTTAGAAATTTCACCCAGAATGACTCACATCTGATTCAAATCAGAAGAACAATCAATTTGGCACCATCATAAGAGTTCTCAGATGTTAAAGGTGACAAAATGGGCAGAACTCCTCCTAACAGATTATGGATACCATGTGTGACAGAATTAAGTGGAAAAATGTTTGTAGAAACGCTGAAGTGGAAGGCATGTCATGCCCATGTGGCTTGGCTGCAGGATACAGTGCATTCACTGACATGATGGCAAAGTTGGGTGGCATATCATGTATGGCATATGGCAGGCTTCTGCTTCAGCAAGTGCATACCACATGCCAAAAAGTGGTGTAGTTTCTACTGATTACTCTGTTGGTTTTTTTTTTCTTTCAAGCTTTCAAAATTAATAGTAAGAATTTTTAGCAACCCAAAAGGGAACAAGAAGTTCAAACATATACTTTATCTTATTCAACAGTGAATTGCCATATTAATGATTTGTCCACTTTAACAATTGCATATGTACACATATGTCTCAAAATATAAATGAAGAATAACACTGAAAGAAGCGAATTATCTCATATTTAGTCAAAACAGAATCACTTTTATAATTTTTAGTGTACATATGTATACTAGTGCATATGCTTTCAAACTCTACTTCTTTATATTCATGTGTTCACTTATTCAACAACCTTCATTGAGTGCATATGTTAGCAGTGTTTGAGAAAGCAAAAAAAACATAATATGTTGGTTTTTTAGGTGCTACACATAATTTAGTATTTATAGAGCATAGTGTATGGAAATATGGCAATATCTAGAAGGCAGGAGACAGAACTCTATTACATGTTATGTAGAGATTAGATTTTTTTACTGAAGTGGATACAAAACCAAAGCATTTTAAGTAGAGAGTGAGGATCAGATACATGTATTAAAGACATCAATCTGTAGGAGTCTCAAGATTATGAAGAATGCATAAGAGGATGATGACATTCCAGGCTGCTGCACTAGTTTAAATGGTAATATCAAGGGGCTAACTAAGGTATTATCATTGGAGATGAAGAGGAGAGAGTCTGAGCTTACAGTCATGACGTCAATAGAACTAGGGAGGACATAGTAACAGAAGGGCAGCCTCTGGGCTAGGGATAGAAGCAGTTTGTGGTGATTTCAAGAGTTCTTTCTTGGTGAACTGGCTAATGTAGGGGGAAAAGGGTGTATGAGAGATTTATCAAATAAATGATACATTCAGTTTTGGAGATTTTGAATTTGGTGGGCCTATGGGTTTACCTAACTGGAACTCTTTAGCAAAGAGTTAATGTGTGGACTTTATCTAAGGGGAAAGATGGCTTAGACTGGAGAGAAACATTTTGATCTTGAACAGAAGGAGTATTCTTGTGTTTTGCAGGGGGGAGGGGGGTATCATGTTTTATGTTTTATATATGACCATTAGATCACCTCTTTACTTTTTATAAAGGTATATATATATATATATTTGCTTTACCAATATTTTGTTTCAGTTGTTGTACCTATGTTCTTGAATAAAATCATTTTTTAATCCATCTTATTTGTTTTTAGTATTATGCTTATCTAATGTTATTGCTAAAATTCTGTCTGCCTCATGAAGATGGAGAGATTATTATTTCTTTTTCTTTCTGTGCAGGACTATGCTAAAATTGAACTAGAAGTATTTATTCTTTGAGTGTTACTATCTCAGTCAGGTGCTCTCTTTATAGGAAGATGTTTAACACATTCAACTTCTTTGATGATTTCAGTAATTCTCTGGTTACATTGTTACAGGTGTTTTAATATAGTTATAAATTTTATATACATAATTATATTTCAAACATTGCTTTCAAATTAATATATCTATTTCATCTAAGTTCTCTAATACACTGGTATGCAGTTGTTCACAAGATCTATTTTTGTCATTTTAATCTCTGAAACATCTATAGTGACAACTTTATTTCTATCTTTTGTATTGGTTGTTTCAATTAGATCAATAGTATTATTTTATAAGCCAAACCAAGATACTTTTGAGAATAACAGGAGATGCCCTAAGTTAAACCATAACAGCACGTATAACCTTGGAGAATCACAGCAAGGTATGGCCTCCAGGTGAATATCTGAATAGCTTTATATTCTTATTATTTGGCAGTAATATTTTTGGACATTTATTTTAGTTAAGCCATTCTGGTGGTTGTGTCATGCAAAACATATTTTAATGAAAAATAAAATTAGACCTATCTTTTAAAATTAAACACGATACAATGAGAGGAGAATGGACAGCCAGTTCTAAATACTGACTGCTTAATAAGACAATATGCAGTTTCTATGGGATAATAAGTAAGTGAAATCTATATTATAATTGATGCTAAATAAATAAGGAGACAGCCCTCATTAAAGATTTATTATGTGCGAGCCTCATGTAATCATCGTTAAAATCTGTGTGTCCAATATTATCTCCAGTTAGAAGATGGAAATTCTAAGGCTTACTTTGTTCAAACTCAAATAGCTGAGAAGTGGTGAAATTATGATCCAACCTGGATCTTTACGAAATTGCCCATCTCATTGTTCTTATATAGCAAATTAAAAAATTCCAGTAACAAGTAAATATTAATGTGAGTAATCACTGTATACTCAAAAAACTCTGCAAAATGTAATTAATTGTGTACCTTATCTTTTTACTATATAAAAAACTGGCACTCAGGAGCATTAGTTAAATATTCATTCATTGAAAAATGTGAAGCTATTTATTCATACTAAGATATTTAAAGGCCTAGGAATTTCCCCATAAATGTTTGAGAAATTTCAAGCACTCATTCATTCAAGCTAAACCTCAGAATGAATCACATTTTACTCGCAATACTAGGTACTCTTCTAGTTGTTAGATATATGATGTTGAACAAAAGAGAATCAGCTCCTGCTTTCAAGGAGCTATAATTCCAGTGAGAGAGCATAAAATAATGATGTGAGCAAACATATAATAAGATTTAAGGTAGTAATTAGTGCTAGGTATATAAATGAAATCATGTGAAGACACAGAAAGTAACCAACGTGGAAGTGATAACAGATCACATGTGACTGAAGTGACGGAGAAAGTCCCATCTAGTTCCTGGGCTGGGAAATAAGAATGGGCAAAGCCCTCCCTACCTAGTAGACACAGACAGGTGTTTGCAGTTTGTGAGGGAGAAGATCAGTGAGTAAGAGAAGTGGCCAAAGGACAAATTCAGAGAAGATACAGGATCCCACTCAAAATGAAATGTAAACATGTTCTGTTTTCTTTATTACTGAGATCTATGCACAGCACACAGCTGACCTTTGAACCACACAGGTTTAACTGTGTGGGTTAACTTACACATAAAGTGTTTTTTCAATAAATACAGTAAAGGTATTTTCTCTTTTATTATTTTCTTTATAACATTTACTTTTCTCTAGCTTACTTTAAGAATAGAGTATGAAACACATATACAAAATACACGTTAATCAGTTGTTTATGTTATTGGTAAGGCTTCTGGTAATAGCAGGCTATTAGTAGTTAAGATTTGGGGGCATCAAAAGTTATGCACAGATTTTCAATTGTATGGGGGTGTGAGGGTTGGTGCGCATAACCCCCACATGGTTCAAGGGTCAACTGTGCTTTTCACCATCTATGACCACTTGTTGTTCTTGAGATTCGGATACCCTTAGCATCTCTTGTACTCTGCAAAGTGTAAAATACCCTTGGTAGTAAGAGTTTCCTCTTGGAACAGAATCTTAAAGGTGATTGAAAGTTGCTGGATAGATGGAGGCACATCCTAAACTGACGGTCAATAAGGACTTTGCAATGTGTCCATTTCTCTAGGCTAAATTACAATCCTAAAAATTCCTTTCCAGTATGTGTCTAGAGGGGCAGGGGAAAAACAGTTAAAAAATATTCTCTTGAAAGTTTGAAGAGGAAAGGAAAGCAAGTCATTTTGTGTTGTGTCCGCACATGCACACACACATACACATACACATACACACACATATCTCCTCCCAGTTACTCAATCTAAGATGAATCTAAGTGCTGCTCTGCAAAAATTTTGTACATGTAAAGTTTATAATCATTTGATTTTAATTTAACAGATTATCTTGGTTAAACCTAATTTAGTTGTTAGTCCAATGAAGAAGACATAAGCCTTCCCTAAGAAAGAGAAAGGGTGGACTATCGGTGGGCAACAGGCGTCAGGTCTCGTTCATAACATTTTCATTTGCTTGTGATCCTTCCTTCTTGATTGCCTGCTCTGTGAACTAAACATTTCCACACT
Source organism: Lyroderma lyra (assembly GCA_004026885.1). Classification (NCBI taxonomy): domain Eukaryota; kingdom Metazoa; phylum Chordata; class Mammalia; order Chiroptera; family Megadermatidae; genus Lyroderma; species Lyroderma lyra. The sequence goes on from PVJL010003753.1 coordinate 93,221, forward strand.
TCTTTCCATCTCTTGATATGATATAACTTTACTGAGACAAAGTAATCCCAACCAATAGGAAATCACTCCTATAATAAGTTAGAGAGATACTAAAACTTGAATTTGTCAACCAACTGGCAGATGGCACTATGTCCAAAGACAGAATTTTTCTTTTCATTGCTGTATGTCTTAATGTACACTGTCACCTTCACCTGGCATTCACTTTTTTACACGAAGGGCATTATCATTAGCGTATAAATATAATTTTTTCTATAGCTCTGTCATATCCTGTAAGTATTTCTATACATGGATTTTTCAATATGTTGCTAAAAAGGTAGTTTTTAATGTGAAAAATAAAACTAATTCAAAGCCATTTCAAAAAGCATTTGCTTAAAAATGTTAAAAATGGAGGTCATTACATAAAATTGACTCCAAATGGCTTCTTAGTCCAAGAGAGATAATTAGGTGTTTCCCTGAAAAAAGTGGTATATTAGAAAATTATTCTCCATGGAATTGGCAACCTTTCTGAATTTCAGTGATTTTTCAGTTCTTATATTGGATTATACAATCTGGAAAGCTCCAAATAATATCAGCAAACCCACAGGCCCAACTGACAGCTGCTTGAACAGCCAGGCAAAGGAAGGAAAATGAGGAATTAAAAAAGAAAAAAAAAACATAACTCAATCTTGATTTTACTATCAAGATTTCAAGGCAGTTTTGAAAGCTTGAGAACTTTCTTGCACATTTCAGCCATACTTGTAAAAAACTATGATTAAAAAGGAGGTGGCTTGAAATAGAGACAGGCAGGGATGAAGAGGGAAATTTGAGGACAGGCAGTGCATTGGTGCCACATATGAAATGTTAGTTCAGAACAGAAAGGGATCAATTAGCTTAAAAGTTTTGAAACCATTTGGCATAGTTTTAAAGACAAAAGGAAAATCATCCTGCAGAAATGCAGTTCATTGTTGAGAGGAGATAAGCAATGAACAATGAATTCCATCAGTTTTGTAGGCAACATTTCTTCTTCATACAGTACAATCCATTATTAATGAGCACTGTTTCTGAGTGTGAAAGAACTGTTTGAAAAACATTAACATAGTCTATTGGTTGTGATTGACATTGTCATTTCTTTTATTTTGCTGTTGGCAAGAGGCATCCCTGTAGACTTATGTGCATCTGGACATTACTAACATTCTCCTTGTTATGCACCCTGGGCAGCTGTGATATGGAAATTTTTGGCATTGTATTTTATGGTTTATTTTTCAGCTTTTACATTGTGTTCAGTTGCAAAATGCATAAGTCAAGCCTTTTTGTATGCAATGATCAATCTGAAAAATTGTATTTTCTAATCTGACTCTTCTCCAAATTTTAAAAAAGGATTGATTTGAATTCCGGAGATGTGCAATGGTCGTCTGCTAGCCAGGCAGTTATTTAGATCTATGTCTATTCATGGTACTTCTTTTTTACCCTCCAGTTTTCAAAGCTGATTACATTTTTAATCATTCTGTTGCAAAAAAGAACTGTAGCTACTGTCTACCTGCTGTTCAGTAATATTACCCCACTAACTCACCCACATAACACGTTTTAATCAGCAAAATTAAAGGTAATGAAATCAAGGATTAGAGGAGTAATGAATCCAAAAAAAAAAATTAAGCATTACATCCTCTTAACTTTTAAATATGTCTGTAACTACAATCCCTCTTTCCTCTCAGAAGCCTGGTTTCTCCTTCCTCACAGCCCATATGTGCACCCACACAGAGATCTGTGTTCCCAAGTTGCTGACTTAACTTCATATGAGCATACCACATGTTGATCTGTTTCTCTGTACATGAATAGCCTATCAGTGAAGTGGGGACTAAAACATTTTCAGTCAGCTAATGCTGAGAGTCATTAATAGATGTAGGTGCAATACAACAATACAAGGGCCCCCATTCTCTCTCTCTCTCTTTCTCCACCCACCCCATATTCTACTGTCAGTGTCAAATGTTTCAAGGGTCTTAAGAATTTATCTTAGAAAGGACTCTCAAAAGTATGTTTTGTCTCTTGGGATATCCATACATGTAACAGAAATAAAGAGAGTGGGTGCAGAAGGTTCATTGTAAAAGTAACATGGGATTGTTTCAGTTCAGTATTTTGTGGTGTGTCTCAGAGGCAGAGGAACTCACCTAAGGCTAAAATGAAACAGGATGCCCTAAGAAAGATACTGTAATTATATGGTTTTCTTAAAATAATATTACTTTAGAATATTTTCACTTCACAGACTGTCTAGAGTTATTTATTAGTGTTTTATGGAGCACATTTTGGGAAATTCTAATTTAATTGCATTTCCCTATTAAGCACAGTATTATACTAATGGAATCTACTCTAGGGAAAAAGAAATAAAATTTCATTTTACTATTTCCATATACAATGTAGTATGGTAATTAAGAGTGGACTGGCTCTGGGAGTCTACTTCCTAAATTCAAATACCAGCTTCGCAAATTACTAGTTGTATGATCTTTTACTCAATTTTCTCTACAGAAGTATAAGGAAAATAGACATGAAATAATGTGCACCAAGTGGTAGGCTATAATAATTGCTATTCTCTTTCCCAAAACTTTTGCACCTAGTGCATCATCTCTCTTATATCAGGAGGGCACACTATGGTTATATTATAGAAGCCCCTTAAAATCTATTCAAATCCTATTGTGGTGGCATCAAATTATTTAACACATTTTTATGACATACCTATAGTGTATCAGTCACTGTTGTAACTAACATCAGAAAACTAGTACACACACACATATATAACCAAGAGAATTACACAGAGGAATGGGTAAAAAAATGAAAACTAAATGGGTGTGTGATAAATAATGACAGAATATAAAGAATTTCATATTGGGAAGTCAAGAGAAACAACTCTGAAAAAGTAACACTGAATATCAGTGAAAAAAAATAACTAAGCATGCAAAAAGGTATCATCAAAAATGAAGATGGGAATGTACCTGGTATCTGACAGAAAGAGTGAAAGCTACTGAGGCTAATATAAGAGACAGGGCATAAAGGCTAGAAGGTGAGACTGGAAAGAAATGACAGCACCCCATTAAAAAAACAAACTCACTCTAGTGAACCAACTGAAATGAGTTGTAAGGATAGAGCATGGAAACACTAAAATCACTTTGGCAGTTTTCACAGTGATGCATTCCAGGGAGTAGCATTACTTGGACTAGGATGCAAACAAGGGAAAACAATGAAATATCAGATTTGGCATATATTTTAGAAGTAAAGTTTACAGGATTTATGGACGAATTGATATGAGATGAAATGGAAAGGAGGAACCAGAAATTAGGCCCAAGTTTTAGTTTGAGAAGCAGTTGAATGGTAAAACAATTTCCTGGCCTGGATGAGACTTGAGGAGTAGTGGACATAAATTCAGCATTCTGCTTTCCTCACCATAATTTTACGTGGCTACTTGGCATCCAAATGGAGAAGGCTGGAGCTCAGCAAAGACATCTGAGGTAAAATACATCTTAATACTAGACTCCAATGATGCCAAACTAGCTAAATGACCCATTTAAATTGCAACACAATTGATAACTTTTGCACTTGACTTTCTCAATACTCATATTATACATTATTAGTTTTTAATTTGTGAGTTGCTTAATTTGTCAATCCGCTGAAATTATTCAGAAAGTTCAAGCCTTTTATTCAACCAATTAAACAAATATTGCATCAATTGTTTATGATCTTACTTGTTTTATAAGTGAGATTCTCTTGCTTGGTCCCTAAATGTGAAAGTCAATTTAGCTTTCTATAAATGTGGCATAAATAGTCACAAGGATGTAAAGTACAGCATAGGGCATATAGTCAATTATATTGTGATAATGATGTATGGTGCCGGTGGGTACTAGAATTATTGGAATGACGACTTCATAAGTTATATAAATTTCTAACCACTATGCTGTCAACTGAAACTAATATAATATAGTATGTCAACTATAATTTAAAAGTCAAAAATAATTAAAACATTGTGGGATAATCTTTTCCCACAAAGACTGAAGAATATTACTTATTGTCTAGTGTCTTCTGGCAGTTAGTATTGTGGAGACACCTGAGACCAGGTTGATTTTAGTTTAACTGAAAGTAATATGATTCTGGTTTTTTATTGTTGTTGTTTGTTGTTGTTGTTGTTTGCATTTACTGTTTTGACTTTTTTTTTACTAAATGAGAAAAATACATATTTTTATTTATATTCATTTCCTTATTTCTAAAATGTTGTTGATGTTGAGTTTATTATTTGTGTTGATTTTTTCCATAATATGATAATCTTTCAACCTGCACATTCTAGACTTTCTCATTTCTGAAAAATTGTGTTCATTGTTGTCTTTCTTGCTCTCATTAAAATAATTATATCAGGTAACTTTTTATTCTTTCCTCTATTTCCTTTTTTATTCTTTAAGAGATTTATTTCAGAATGTTTTATTAGAATTGCTGACTTAATTTTCCTGAGTATCAATTCTGCTCTTCTGAGCTTGCACAAAACTTTTTATATTACTTTTGTTTTGTTTACCTAATTTTTTGTTTCTTTTACACATCAAGTTTTCTATTATTTCTGTTTCCCTAGCAACTTGTTATGTGCTCCAATTTCTTAGATATAATCTGAGAAATCCTTTTGACATCAAGGAAGCTTTAATTTTTTTCTTTTGATTCCTGAAAGAAAATTTTTATGAGATGTGTTCATTCTTTAAATCTCAAAACAATATTACCTTATAATTGATGTTATATTTTATTTTTTAATTGGGTGCTTACAAATGAGTGAAGTGGTTGTAACAATAAGGAAGATGTACCAGATGGAGTGACATTGGCAAAAATACTTTACATTAAAAAAACCCTCAGAGATATTTTATGACATTGAAAGTATAAAGATAAAGTGTTGTTAACTAACCCAATGTTAGAGAGGAATATGACAATCAGCCAAGGCATAAAAAAGATTTTCACTTGATATTTTAAGTTACATGTTGAAAGGAGGAAGGCAAGCATTGTTTAAAACACTTTTGATTTTTTACAAAAAAGTCAGTTTAATTTTCTACATTTAAAATGCTTCAATGACTTTAATTTTTAACATTTCTAATGTTTTAATTACAGCATAATAAATATTAGCTTTATTATTTTTCATTTCCCTATATATTTATAGCTGTGCGTAAAAGAATTTTTAATATTTTGAGAGAAGTTTTTAAAAGTCACAGAACAACTGATATTTTTCTTATTGATTACTAAGAATGCTTTGCACATTTTCAGCTTGTGTGGTCATTATTGCTTCCCTGTATTACCTCACAGAGAGAAGACTTCCTGCATTACTTCTGCATAATCATATTTATACAACCCCTATATATATCGTCTATATTCATCCATTATATTGATTTTTGAAGATAGAAGAAAAATTAGCAAGAAGAGAACTATAATTATTGTGCTTAAATAAGAAAACAATTTCCCATTGAATTAGTAATTTTCTAATTTATGAATTTTTAAAACAAGTAAATGTAAATATTATACATTTTACACTTTAAATCATAAGGGTTAGAGGGGAAAAAGCGTTGTTCTTTAGATGACATAATGTACCAACCTTCCCATTTCTTAAGGCTTAAGAAAACAAATCCAACAACAGCCAGCTTAGTGATCAGTAGTTATGTATCCACTGACCCAGGTCTTAAAAAGCTATTACACTTTCACTCTTTATATTGGTCATTGGTAGAAATAAAAAACAAATCCCATATTTTTCAAGAATAAAAAGAAAAAATTAACAAAAAAACAGTATATTTTTTTCTCTTAATTGATTAAAAGATAATACATACTAGTCAAATCAAGGCTTATCTCTCCTTCTCATTCAAGAAATCTGGTTGCAATCAATGAGGACACACCCGACAGAGGAAACTGAACGTTCCCCACTAGCTTGCTTTTCGTTCAGAGCAACCCTCACCTTTTTCTTCACTCATTAGATCTCTACTTCCCCACCTTAGGATATTAGTGAAAGGTATTTCTTAACTGCCAAGGAAATGACAGTTCAAAAAGAAATGTTTATTATGTTGATTTATCACCATCATGTTAAAAGAGATATGAAATAAATATATAAGCATTTTAGCCCTAAAAGGGGTGCAATTATTTGCATATACACAAGTAAAGCTCATAACAAAGCAAGATTCCTCAGAAACTTTATGTGACAGTAAAAAAAATATACTCTTCAGTTTCTGTCACCAAAAATTCAGTATAGATTCTTCCTTCAGAAACAACTGTCATCTAGGAAATTTGCTTAATTATCATTAACAACAAGGATTGTAATTTATTTTATTTACCTGGCCTGGCTAGATAAGAACAGAAAGATAATTACGTTAGTGAAGAGTTACAGGTGCAATGCCATTTCAGCTATTAAGAAGTATACAGAGAACTATCGTAGGGAGACACGGTGGCAGACCTGTGAGAAACATCACTTTTACTACTTTTCAGGCTCTATTTATCCATCCTCAATGATGAATATTTATCCTTTAGTAATGAAGTCACTTGTAAGTTAGATTGATCGCATAAAAAACAAGACCAGAGGCCCAAAATAAAGTAACTTATGCCAAGCTTTACATCAGCAAACCAAGACTTAATACTTAGCTTGATTACAGTTTTGGCTTTCCCAGAAATGAAATCTTCAACCGGTCAATTAGGAATTTACCTGGTCAGCAATAGAGAGGTCATCTGCCTGATAGGCCTGGGCCTTCCCTTTTAGGAAACTGACCTTGCTATGACCAATCCACTTTTTGCTATTGTAACTACTAGGTCTTTCATTTGTAAAGCTCCTAGGAACATTTTTTTCTGCCTGCTGAAAGGTCTATTGCTTGATTCATGAATTGTTGAATAAAGTCAAAGGTTACAGCAACCAAATTATTTTAAAACATTAACAGCTCTAGTGAATGAATCTGAGCAGATATCAGAAAAAATTCTAGATATTTTCTGCAAATAATTTACTAGAATATTACTGCACTGAAAGTCATAAACATTTTAGTAATATTTAAAAATAAATATCTTTAAGAATATTTACAATATTTAAGAATAAGTATCTTTGACCATTACATCCAGTAAAGATGGAGTAATTTGTGTCTGACTATAAGAACAGACAAAATATACAAAAACAAACAAACAAACAAAGCACATCAGTTTCCATCAGTTCTGAGTCACTGAATAACAGAAAGAGGTGGGATCCTAGAGAGAAGGACAATAAATTTGGTGAGAGTCACAATTATCAAAGGTTTTCACTTGTAAGAACCACACAAGGAGATAATACCCAAATGGAAAGCAATCTTTACTGACCTAAGAAGAAGAGATAAATGACAGCAATGGCTAAAACTTTCAGGGAGAAGTAAGAATGACTCATGGTAGGTGAGTGGACATACCCCAGAAGACTGTAGGAAATCTCTAAGTCCTTGCCCAGAGATGGGGCCCTGAATGTATACAGCAGGACTCCGTAGATGCTTAAAAAGAGGATCTGCAAACAAATAGCTGAACAGAGATCCCAGAGGACTGGGAGTAGAGAATATTCACTGAGCATCTCAGATATTTTATTGAGATTCCAGAGAAGCAGCACCTTAAGAATAACTATGCTTTAGAATATATGACCTAAAACTAAAGACAAAAGCAAAATAAACTTACCACTAATAAGCCAAAAACCCAAAACCAAAACCAAACCACACAGAAAAAAATCTGAATAAAATCAAGATGATTTTTTACCAATTTAAACTCCTGCATGAACAAAGCCCATTTAGATAATGGCTCATCTAAAATAGCTAATATACAATTTAAATTGTACTAGAAATATGAAGAACAGGTAATGTCAGTGAAAATGGTGGAGTAGGCAGCTCCAAGCCACTCATCATCCCTCCACAGAGGGGATTAAAAAATCAAGCAAAGACTGACAGAACCAACTTCATTGTAACTTTGAAAATAGCCAAAGGTTTATAGCAACTAAGCAAATGTTGATTCAAGGAGCAGCAACTTAAAGACTGGAAAAGTTTTGAGATGTTTTATTTGCCCTTGTCTCACCCTCTCCCATGTGCTGTAGCTATTATGAAGGGAGTGGGAGCAGAACTTATTTGTAAAGAATCTCATTTGTCGTTTCTATCAGGGAGCTACTGAAGAACTGATGCAAAGTGCTTATTTTTGGTTTGCATAACTAGGAATCTACTCAAGGTGAGTAAATTGCGTTTCTCAAATACATTGTAAAGTGAAGGAACAACCTGCAGCAGTCTGAGTCAAAAGATTGCATCTATCATGCATACCAAAGAGTATTAGAAGCCTGGGAGGAAAACCTGGGAGAGAGTTTCTTTGGAAAACAAGGGCATCGAAAAGTACCTGAATATACTGGAGAGTTTAGAAAGACACATGCATGCCCCTGGCAGTTCAGAAAAGATTCTGAGGAGGCCCTGAACATTTAACCACTGGGTGATCTCTAGGCATAGTAGAAGTAAGAAGCAGAAGGCAATGCCAGAGGAGTAAATGTCCTGGCCAAGTAATGCAGGAGAGTTTTAGCACAGAGCCAGCCTGGGAGCAAGAGGGGAGAGGGTCATTTTATTTGTTCTCTTCCTGTATCTTAAATATTTGGCAATTTAGTAAGAATAGAAATAACATCTCATTTTCTAGTGTGACTTTGTTTCTAGTGTACTTGAATATCTTTTATGACTTTTCACTTATATTTTTTCCTCTGAACTACTCTTTTTATGTCCTCTGCACCATAAAAAGAGGATATACATTCTAATGCATTTAATGAAAATTAAACTGTCTTCAATAAGCCTTAGCTTTGAAATATATAGAGTTAAAAACAACTTCATTGATTGAATCAAACTTGGACATAATTATGTGAAAGAATGTCTTTTTAAAAAATGGTATGTCGGAATCCTTGCTAACAGATGTCACCCCAATAAGTCTAACAATAAAAATGAATTTAAAAAATGGTATGTCAGGAGAGAAAAACAGAAAACAATAAATTCCATATGTTTAAAAAACTACCTTTCTTTATTATACATATACTTTTTGCTTTCAAGGAAATTTTGTGTTTATAGGAGAACTTCGGGGCATCTGTTCTAGGCAGATGTTAAATGTCTCAACTTAGCATTCTGGAAATGAGAGGGAAAAAAATGTATGTAAGGGAAAAGTGTTGAGTTTTGTGAGGTCAAAGAGGTTTTTATAAACAGTGTAGTATAAAGAATGAATGAGAATGATTGCAAAGCTCTTGTAACTGCATTCCTATTGTTACCATATTAACATATTTCTAAAGAATGTTCCGTCTTTTAAAATAAAATATGTTAACATTATATAGATTATTCAGTAAAAATGAAATACTAGACAAAGCACTGACTCAATAAGAAATTAGGTTAAACTAAGAAAATGGATGATTGAATTTTTCTTTTAATCTTCTCTAGATGTGACTAAACTGTGCTGAATCTAAATCGTTGCATATAATTTGACAGCCTTCTGAGTTAAATGCATATGTAGGAGATCCAATTGGAAGTAACAGGAAAAAGGAGGCATGTTGTTTAGTACATTAAATTTCCATAGCAGGTGTATATGACGAGGACAATGGCAAAATCAGACGTGATTGGCCCACTAAAAGATTCTGTTCCTGGCAATGACAGAGAAAGCAAGACTCTCATTGCAGCTAAGAAAGCATATATTCCTCTGTCCATTGGATCTGAAATAATTAAGAGATGAACTGGTCACATTTGCTGGCTCACTTATTTAAATTCATTGAAATGCATTTTACTGTTTAATTACCGATGGCATACTAATTCCAAATTGTTTTCAAGCTTACATTCTCTATCTTATTAAATCAGTATATGAATTGCCACAAAAAGGCCATTAATAAATAAACTGTAGATAAATCTGAACAGTCTGTTAATTATTCTTTTATAAAAAAAAAAAACTTTCTGTTAGGTCATTTACAAATACATAGGCACACAAATAGTTTCTACTTTCCCTTTTAGTATCCCTTTGTCCTCAGCTCACATCCTTTCATTCATCTAAATATTATCCTGCAGCTTCTGGAACAAAGTTTAGAGAAAATCTGTGAATTCAAAAATAAAACAAGAGAAGAAACCCTAAAATCATGGAGAGATAAGGGCATGGATCCTGAAGTAGGAATCTCATGTTGTATCAGACTATCTACAGTTGGTCCCTCTCCTTCGAATGGTACCTCCTTTCATTTTGTCTGGAAAAATGCCTTTCATTTTGTAGTGCTCCTTATATTTTACAAAGAGAGACAATTTTGAATTAGAAAGTAACTTTCGAATAAGCTAATCAATCTCCTGAAAACCCTAAGGTCAAGAGACCATAATTGCCTATTTACACATATTAGTTTATTGAAATTGCTGTATATTTTAGTGCCTAAACAGCTTTGCTGAAATTACAGTTGACTGCATATTTAATATAAAGCAATTAAACAAACAAGAATAAAGCTAGAATTCAAAAACATTAATGGAATATCTGAATGTGTATGTACTTTTAAAACAAAATAGTAATTTTAGAAATTAATTGAAAAACTGATTGTGTACATTAAATGTAAAATTAACTCTATGCCAGAGTAAGTAATTAAATGCAAATCACAAACTGTAAAATAGTATAACAAACATGACATATTTTAATACCCTTAGATTTACAGACATCATTCAAATTATTTTAAGAAAGTTAAGAACTTGAATTTAAAGACAAAAAATATATATGTATATATTAGCCAGAAAGGTAAACAAAAGTACCCAGTGAACATATAAAAACTATTTCAGTTTTAGATTTCATTGCTTAAATGCTGATTAAAATACTATGAAATATTTATTTAACCAATTAAACAAGTAATTATATAAATGAGAATATTCCAGACTGGTGAGAGTTTCTTGATATGACACTTTCATAGTGTGATTATAAGAAATAGTTGTAAACATTGTGGAAAGCAGTACAATTATATGCTACAAGGTATTTTCATTTGTTTTTTACCCAATAATCCCGCTTCTTGATATCTATATTAAGAACATAACCAAATTATAAAAAAAAATCCATTGCAATTAAATAGTAAAAAGTGGCTGTAATTGAATGTCCAGAAATAAGTAGATACTTGATTTGCAACATATCTATAAATGAATTATAATGTAATCATTAAAATTATGTTTATCAGATATTTCTAGAAAAAAACTGTTAAGGATATAATTTTAAGTGATAAAGTATTCAAATATATGTAGCAAATTTACAAAAAAATAATGAAATAAAAACTTGAAATATTACTTGTAATCTCCTTGCAGTAAAATTCATATGCTTAAAAAATTATCCTATATACTTTTCAGTATTATTTAAATTTTGTTTATGAATATGTATTAGTTATATTAAATATTAATATTTAATGATTGCAAAAATAAAATTGTTTAATTTATGTGAAAATGTTCTCAGTGCATGCACCTATTTGCACATTTAATTGACAAATATTGCAAATATCCACTGTATTCAAGGGACTGACTCTTCTACAACTTGAAACTGATATTGTAAACAAGATACATATATATATATACACACACACACACACACACACACACACACTATGTGTGTATATATGTGTGTGTGTGCATATATATATACACATATATACACACACCCATACACACACACACATATATACACACACACACATACACACACACACACACTGCTTTATAGAGCTTACATTCTAGTGTAGCAAGGAAACAAACATCACATTTTATTTAAGTAAAATTGGGAAATAAGTATGAATGAAAGTGAATGAGAAATGAGAAAATGGAAATATGCACTTCAACTTTTTCACTTTTTCAGAGCAGGAGACTAAAAAAATCACAGTGTCAGTTTTAAGACATTTATAAGTTTAAGAATTTTTCTGTTATTTTTATATCAGCTATATGGAAACGTTTCAGTGGAATATAAAAAATGGATAATGCAGAAGAAAGCATTCCAGAGAAAAAGTGGATGAAACCCAAATCATAAATCGAAGAACTGAACTTTGATAAAAGAAGAGAAAGTTCTTTCATTGAAATGATAAAATGAAAGTTCATAAATGTGGAGGTCATAGAGAATTTATATCTGTATTGTTGGGGAAATTTAATCAATTCTTTTTTTGTTAATAAAGAATGATGCAATGACATGAGTTAAGATGTTAGGATAGATGTTCTGGTGAATGAATGAATTAACATGGGAAGTTTGAAAAAAGTGAAGAGTTTATAGATTAATTTTCTTAGAATGTTAAAAGTAAACTTACTAGAAAAGTGTAGCAATATTGTTGAGAAACTTGATTACAAATTCAAATTATGTCTTCTCTGTCTGATTTTATGACTTTCCTTAAGCAAATTTAGCTACTCTTATTCAGATATAGGTATGTGTGTTCAAGATTATTGCGATTTATTATAATTATAGACTGGTTCCCAATCTAACATCTATTTATTTATTTATTTATTTATTGGTTGGTTCCCTGTTCAGGAATTGAACCCAGGCCACAGCCGTGAGAGCACCAAAGCCTAGTCACTACACCACCAGGGAACAGCCCCTGCTCAATCTAACATTTATATTAGCCATAACCCTCATCAATAAGAAGGTTATTTATTAAGCAAATACTTACTTAATAATATGTGACTATCCAAAAATGTATAGAGAATGATGGGAAGAGGGCAGATGAAACAGCAGCTACCTTGAAAAACTTCCTCCAAAAGCAGAGCTTTCTCAACAGATTTAAACACCATGTTAGTTGTTAAGTTATTGAAAAGACAGTACAAAAGCAGTGGTAGCACAAGACTATGATGAAAAGCACTTAAGGTAGTCAGAAACAGTCGTTTTTCTAAGTGTCTCCTCTTCCCCAATTCTTGTCCCTTTACATGTTCTCTTGCCAAGTCTTGCATGCTGGAAAAGTTCTCTACTTAGGCATTGTTTCCTTAATTATGCTAGGCAGAATTCAGGGGAAGAAGATAGATGAGATATCTCAGAAGAAAGAGAAGGGCATATATGACCCTAATCATGTTTGACATTGTAAGTATTCAAATGCATGTGAGAATAAAGGGTATGTGAGTGACTGAATTATTTACTTTGTCTCATAGCAGTAGAGAAAATTACCATTAATATTAGTGCTTTAAAGTTTTCTTGATTCAAAACCACCTAAATGACATCTTTTTAATAAAAAGAAATAAAACATTGTGGAAAGAAAATATTATATGGTATCATATGGTCATGTATTCATGTATCTGAATTGTCAAGATAGATTGGTATAAGAAATAACTACATGATCAGGATAAAGTATGCTGAATCATAAAACTGAATGAACAACAAACTTTGGTAAATTACTTGATAAATGATCACATTTTTGAAGTTATGATTTAGGATAGTTAACTTTTAATAAGACACTAGGCTTTTATTTAACCCCTACGACTTCCAAGTGATTTTTATGGAAGACTCACTGACAAGTCTCTACCTCCTTTATCTGTGCCAGTTTTTCTTATGTTGCCATACCTGTCTGACAGGAGAAGGGAAAGAGAACAATAAGAACAAAGAAGTGTGCATTCAAAACCCACCCATCTTGAAAACAAATGAACTCACAATTTATTAAAATGCTCAGAAACCCCATGCAGCACAGACTCAGAACCTGCCATAGAAGAGCAAGACATTTTTCAACGATTTAGTCATTTAGAAGCATGTTTATATGTGGTCTGTACATATTTGCTTTTTATTTTTGTCATGAAAAGTTGTTGCCCTTAATTGCAACATCACTTACTGTAATGTTGCAGCCCTGGGTGAATGCCAAGACAGAATTTAGAGAGGTTCCTATTGCCTGGTCAGTGTTGAAAATTCTTTCTTTTAAGTTTTAACTCATCCTTTCTTTATGTTTAATGTGCTAGACACAATTGCTAGTGATCCAAAGACTAATATGTACTTCATCACACAGAATCTGCAGAAGGTGCTATATTTGGATTGCTTCAATTCAGACTGACAAGAAGAAATGGATAGACAAGAAATCCCAACACAGGAAATAGCATGAAACACAAGCAAACAAACAAACAACAGAGGAAAGTGAGATAAGAAAGAGTACATTGTATGTGGTTACTCCTAGTTCTTTTGCAGAGCTGAGTGGTATACGTAAGAGAAAAAATTAGACCTAATAACCGAGAAAAATCAGACCGAATATCCCCCCAAATGTTTTGAAAATGTAAGAAGCTACTGGATGAAATTAAATGGAATAAATAAAGCCATGTTTATGCTTTAGAGAGACAACTCTGGAGGAACTATAGAAGATGGATTGGAATAAAAGAAGGCTAGAGGTGGAGCTGTGAGGGCAGAGATGAGACAGAGGTGGTTATTCCAAAAGTCCCATGGGGTACGATGAACACTTGAACTAAGTACTGGCAGTTAAGTATGAAGAAGAAAAGGAGAAATGTAAGGCATCCTTCAGATGGAGAATCAGGATAAACAACTGTATATGACAGTTAGGGAGGAGAGATATCAAGAATGCCCATTTGTTGACTCAGGCAAATGAATGGGCAGTGACACAGTTCACTGAGATACACAAAAAGTTATAAAAATGTTTGCTTTTCAAGTCTTATAAAAGTTCTGGGATTTTTTAAATAAGTGGTAACAACTTTAGCTCTTGTCATTTTGTACCTTGACTATATTTAGTTCCACAGATTCTAAGTGCAAACCCCGTGCAGGAGCTAGAACAAGTGCCAACTTCAGGATTTTGCCTGAGGCCAGCCCTCGGTACAAATAACTTGTATAATTTCCATAATTGGACTTTAATGGGTAAAACGCTCCAGAATTTTTTTTTTTTTTGCTTTCAGAAGAATGCCAATATCTCATGTAATACCAATATGCCAGTGTTAACAGAACGTATTCAGAAGAGCCTAAGGCTGTTTTTACATTGACAGTATCAAGGGTGACCACAGTATCATTTCTCCCACAACTTGGTCAGATACAGCTCATGTGTGTAGGGCTGTGTGGCTGTCATTTAGCTAGTCACAGCGGACCTATCTGAGCAAATGAATGAGCAAACACCTGTGACTATTTCTAACTAAGTGAATATTAGTGTCGGTCTAAATGTTTTTTTTTTCCCTACAACCTTAAAGACTTTAAAATAATCCAGGTTAGGTATTGTTTGCAAAGCAAAGTGAAAGACCTGTTACATATGTTTCCCAAATAGAATTCTCTTGACAAAATTTACAAGTTACATTTACAGTAAAAAGAAGAAAAATGCTCATTCATATCTACACAGATTTTCCACAGATATTTGTGGCTAAAAATATTGACATATTAGGGTTTATAGTAAAAATCTGATATATAATTCTAACAAGTATGAAGAAATAAAAAAAATCAACTTGTGGATCTACTGCTGATCAACTCATTCTTTGCCTATGACAACACATTTCACTAATTCAATTATTATTTTTTGTTTTCATGGTTTGACTATAATGCTAATCGTCATTTCTGATGGCTTATGGACATGATTGCATAATTACTGATGATGATAGCTTCATACATGCATGAAAAACATTTTATTTTAATAAATAATGTTTATAGTTTACTATTTAGATGCAGTGAGATAGAAACCCTATTTAAACCGTAGAAGTGATACAGCCATGTCTCATAGGTTATCTCAGAGAAAGATAAAAAAATAAAATCATGCTTAGTGGTAATACAGAATGCAAACAAGTAGAATAACAAAGTTATATGATTTACAATTCCATTTTGTTTTGAAAATTTTCAATCAGTAATGATACATAAACGTTTATATATTAGTCCTCTAAACACAACTGATATAAGTATCAGTCAATAATATTCATATCTTTAGATCTTAGAGTAAACTAACAAAAAAAATACTAAGGAAAATAAACCAAACATAAAATTCAGTAGCAAAAAAATTATAAGTAAATATTGAACTTCTAGAATTAATAAATAAATTATATCCAGGTTCAGGGTTCAGGGTTCCATTTACATTTTACAAAAAAATATTAATCAACTGATATTTCTAATAGAAGCCTACAGCTTTTAGGTCAATTATTGCTCATGTAGCTGTATATTATTAGCAAACACTGAGAAACAGACAGTGAATTCTAACTAGAAATAGCACCTACTAGAGTACACTTTTGAAGTTTCTGAAACCAATATATTTAAAAGGTTTTCTCTGTTTTCTTTGATATTCAACCTTGATCAATTTTCATTTGAAGAGGTAATTATAAAATCCCCAGTGTCCCCAAAACAACATAATTAGACACTCAATCACAAATTCAAACAAAATAAATTTCCATTTACCAAAGAAAGTGATGTGAACATTTTGCCTTTTGTCTAAATACATTGATCATTTTAATTACAAATTATAAAAAAATGAATCATAGCATTCAGTATATAGCATTTTATGTGTATGTGCATGTGTGTATATTTTTATTTCTTAAAATGAAGTAGGCAACAAGCAACAATACTATTACAAAATATTACTATAAATGTTGAGTATACATTGATAATGCATTATTTTTTATTTTATATAGATTTAAAAATTGTTTTCTGCAGGTAGGAGGGACATTTATTGCAGGAAAAGAAATACGATATTCTTTCTATTATGAAGAGTGGCTTAGAAAAAATTTGTACTTGGAAATGTGTCCTTTGTCCTAGTTTTGAGATGGCCAGTGGTTGTGTGTGTGTGTGTGTGTGTGTGTGTATGTGTGTATTGGGGGTGGGGGTGTCAGACAAATGTAATGCAAGTGCACAACTCTCAGATGCTTTACCAGTGAGTTAATCCAATGCAGGTACTTTAATCTAAAAATTAAAAATAAAATGTTTGTCTACATTGGGGATATAGTTCAATCTTTATAATGATTAATGCAAGTAATTTATTAGTACTCTTCAGGCTCCAATCACGGGCCTTGAATGAGAATAGAGTGGGCCTGAGAATAATCCCATATATACAGGTCACTGAGTAGTAAAACTTAGAAAATATGGACAGGCTAAGGAGTCAAAGAGAGACATGCCAAATTTGGCTTACACTGGTGAACTCTCAGTTGTATTATCTTTTTTCTTTTGTTTTTTCACATTTCTTCACTGTACTATAAATATTTTAATTTCATTAAGATTTCAAGAAAGTTTATTAGTTCTACTTTGTTCTGTTTAGAGAAAAGTAAACCAGTGAGACCTGCAACAGCAGAGAAAAGCAGATGTTAAACTGTAACAGGTGATCCAAAGAGATGCCTGGGCCAGCAATCCACAAGATGTGATAGCAATACATCAAAGTTAATAAGGATTTTTGGGATTTTCCACGACAGTGAGTGAGCTTTGTCAGAGGAAGAAAGGAAAGAAGGAAGGAAGGGCGAGAGGGAGGGAGGGAGGGAGGGAGAAAGGAAAGAAGGAAGGTAGAAAGGAAAGAAGGAAGGAAGGAAAGAAGGAAGGAATTTCTAGCAGACAAGTAGGAGGTCGGCTTTGTGTGAATACACATGTTGGCCAGGTTTTAAAAGAAGTGATATCCTGAAGTCTGGGAAACTTGAGATTTTGTAATATAACTCGAAGTTGTGTATACACACACACACACATACACACACAGCACATCTACTTTTTACCACAGTCAAGCCAACTTCTCTTTAGAAGAAAATACAACTGTGCTTCCAAAGTCACATTCAATATCTAACTTTTAATTCAATTAATTGTATTCACATTGGAATCACTATTGTGCAGGAGCATTGACCATAACAATGAAAATTGATCTGTAGAATCAGTATTAAGACCTGTGCATGAGTGGGAGAGGGAGAAAGAAGGCATAAGAGTAGGTGGACAAAAGCAGACTGACAGAAGTATCTTTGCATATTTCTCACAGAATACCCAGTACTTAACCCTGCTTCTGCATTTATCTAAGGGTATGTAGACAGCATTCATCTATGTCCGATGTTTCTCTCTTTTACCCTCACACATCAATGTCCAGACTTGGATAGTTTAAGGTAATGAGCCAATCACATCCAAGATTTTTTTGAAATTTACTATACCTTTTATAATGGTCTTCAGATTTCATAATGAAGAATTTCAACAAATTGTGGTGGTTCAAAGTGAAACTTGTTACAGTTAATGATATATTCTATATGGAAACTTATAATCATTTCCTATGGATGAAATGAGAGAAAATGGTGTAGACTTCAATGTCTCTCAACCCCTTAACTACTGGGTTTTTCAGTTGACACAAACCTGATCTGCATATCCCTGAAAGACTGATTTGGGTGTATTTATTTTCTATAGAAATGGATTGAAATGTTATACAAATTCAAGATGACCACAAATCTGAAAACTTAGTCAGAAGCCAGATGGCTGAGTCATCAACAGCAAAGATATCATTGGCCTTTCTCAGCAGGCCACAGCTATCCAGCAGCTACCCGTCACGTGCACTGGGGGAATGTTATCTACAAATCTAAAATGTATATAATGGAGGGGTTTATAACCATTCTGCCCTTGCCACATAAAGATGGTGTGGCTGAGACATTTATTCGCTCTCTTTTTTTTAATAATCCCAATGTATATAATGTGAACTGTAAGTAGAGAATTTAACCTAATCTTCTGTTATATTTGAAATAGTTGGTATTATAACTTTACTTACATTTATTTTAGAATAACAGATGTGACATACAGTATTTACTGAGCACATTTTAGAGGTTTTCAATTCATTCTGTTACTAGGAAATTTTTAAATATTATATAATTTACCTTTTAAAAATTCTTTTATAGTATCAACCTGAAATACTTTATATGTTCTAAAATATATATTAATACAAAATTAAATAGTATCTACTTCTATTCTATGCCTCTATCCTGACACGTCAGCTAACAATTAACTATCTCTTATTGTTTAATTGCTAGAGAAAATGCAGAGACTATGGACAAATAGAAAGAGAGTGATATCTAGGCAATTTGATATAGGAGAAATTGGGTCCAATATTGACTGAAAATACTTTTTCCAGTGGTGCTGCTATGTTACATGTAACTTGTGTCATTAATTCTATCATTAAAGAGTCACTCCAAGTAATTGGCATTTTAAAACCACTATTTGTGCTACCTGGAAATGATGAGATATTAATCACATAGTTTGAATTATTCAAAACACTACTAATATATTTAAAGAACTAAGGTTCCTACTATTATGTTTCTAGCTATATTTACTGTGAAAATGAAAATGAAAATAAGCTACGAGTATTGCCCTCAAGGTGCTTTTCTGGTTTGGGGAAGAGGTGGGGGCAGGGGCGGTACGTAGATAGAACAATGCAAGCTGTTAAGGGCACAATGTTTCAAGAGGTAATATAGAGAGATTTATTAATAAATGAATAACCAAACTATCCAGAGTGGGTGGGAGATAAGCTGGTCACTGAGAAAATTAAGTATAAGAATGCTTGTGCAAACTTTCACTTTTTTTACTTTCCCATTCTCTGCCAGAAGATAATCCATTTCCAGGAAAAAATAAAACAAAACAAAACAAAACAAACAAAACATAAATATTGAAGTAATTTTTAAAATACATGTTGCATTAAATCACCTAATTTGACTTATGGTTCGTACATGAGTCTCATAACTTCAGTCAGTGGAGTCAAAATAGTATCATTTAAAAGTACTCTGATTTGGGATGTAAAGTACAGCATAGAGAATATAGTCAATAATGTTGCAACAGCTATGTATAGTGCCAGGGATATACTAGACTAATTGGGGTGATCACTGCATGAATTATATAAATATCTAACCACTATGCTGTATATCTGAAACTAATATAAAATAATATCAACTCCCACTATAACTGAAACAATAATTAAAATAAAAGTACTCTGATTTAGCAAAGGGTACATTTTTGGTTGATCCCCCCAAATAATTTAATTCAAATGTACTTGATGAGAAACTGAGTAATAAGTTACTCAGTTTTTGAGAATGCAAAATACTTAGTTTATTTATAAAGGGAAAAGCCCTTAGATATCTGAATGCCAGTTATATTTAAGTTAACTCATCTTGTATCCTATCGACTCCATGAGGTTACATTTCTCTCTTGATCACTTTACTCAATAGAGCCAAGGGCTTTCTGTATCATCCTGAGATTTTCTTTTATGTATTCTTTTTTTTTTTTTTTTTTTGGTAGGGTATATTGTTATATAAAATTGAGGATACAGGCTGTTTAAGAAAACCTCATTTATTAATGTTTAGTTGTAGATAACTGCATTAATTAATGAAAGATGTAACTATGTTAGTTATAGGAGGTTAAGTTTTTCTAGAAATTTGTGCTCATTTCCTGTGAACTCTGGCCTTATTGTTCTACTTATGATACATTAACTTTATATAAAGATGCTCATCCTATTACAAATTTAGGAACAAATCTGAAAGCCTTTCTCTTGCAAAAGGTATTTCCAAAAGCAAATCATATGTAATTCGAATATATTTTACTTAAGTTATTAATTTAAAAAGCACAATTTCTCATTTTTTTCACAGGTCTATAACAAACCAATGTTTAGTGATCCTTTCATTTAAAAATATATTTATGTTATATACACTAAACTTCTCTTGCTACTTAAAATTTGAGTAAATTTTCTTTCATTTCTTTCTCAAAGAAAAAACTTTTTGTCAGTCACCAATTTAATAAGATAATTTTTAGAACTTCTTGTGGAGCATAATTAAGATTTAAGGTTTTCGCTTTTCAGATTAAATAGGACAATCAGCAGTGTGAGTTCAAACCCTAAGCCGCAAGCAAAAGTTTGAGAAAGAACTCCTTCTTTATTAACTATAAAATAATTAGAGGTTGAGGCAAATGGCAAGCAGGGGTTATGAGGGCAAATGGTAAAAGGAGTTTTATCCTTTTATTTCATTATTATAAGAATGATCTCTGAGCCAAGGAAACTACGAAGGATCAATATACCATTAAATTAAAAAATATTAATAAAATCTCAGAAAGTATTTATGTTTAGCTAAGAAGTTCTGTTGCAGACCTCATTGGTCCCATGGCAGTATGTTATGAGTGGGCTTCTGTTCTGGAACAAATGTGCATAAAGGGAAGGACTGACATGTCATTATTCTCTAAACTGTGTTGCAACACCATCTTCAACTCTTTAGTCTTTCTCTTGGTTTTGAAAAATCTGAAGAATGAACAATTGAAAGGCAAAGAGAATCATTTGCTGCCTTACTCTACCAATCCTGAGAAGACCTTCTAGGTTTATAGTACCACCCTGCTTTTTCATTCTTATCTAACTGTCCTAACTCAGTGGTCAGCTGGTTGTTTCAAGATGCCCCATTATTCAACATATCTTGTTAAGCTTCTACTTCTCTCTCATGCTGCTTACATTATCTAAATAACTCCATAAACTGATGCCTAAAAAGATGGACAGAGGAGAACAACAAAGTCTTGTAGAAACTTTTAAACAAAGACATTAACTCTTCCTTAGTCATTGTACAAAAATTACAAAAATAATATTTCTTTTACTTTTGTCATTTCATTACAAAAATTAAAAAGAACAACATACTTAAGAGATTTGTCTTTGGCAAAAGAAATATAGAACTTTCTTAGGTATGATTCAAACATTTTAAGACAAATTTAGTTGTCCAATATTTAATATTACTAGTTATAATGTCAGATTTCTTACTGAAAAATTCCAGCACCACAGTATTAAAGTAGTGATAGTTTTTCAGTGTTTCATCCTATTGTCATATATAATAATGATAAAACAAGCAGGCAAATGTCTTTTTGTTTCTTTGTTGCTCACTTATTTACATTCATATTCTTGATGACTCTAGGTAGTAATTTTGAACTTCAGTGATCATATTCTATTGTACTAATTTATAACTCATTTTCTATGCAATTTTTAATTTTGAAATTCTTCTGTCTCACATTTATGACTACTGCATGTTATTATTATTACTTTCATCATCATCATCATCATCATCATCATCATTGTGTCCTTGCTTAATAATTTCCCAATCCCTGTTCCCTGGCTTTTCTCTAATGCCTCACATATTTTTCCTCTGGTTTGTTTATAAAATACAAACAGATAAAACTTATTGACATATTTTTATGCTGACAAACTAGTTATTATTGAATTCTATGCAGTGAATAATTTTGTTGGAAAATATAAAGAAATAAATTTTGTCTTTTTCCATTAACACTTATATTTTAATATAATTAAAAATAAATACATAATGAAAATAAGAGGTGTAATAGTAATGAAACTGCAAAACAGAAAAGGATCAAGTAATTTTGGTTCTGTGAGTTTGAGAAACATTTAAGTTGAGTTTTAAAAGGAGAAAAGTTTATCTCTAGGAAGTGAAAGTTTAGAGAAGGTGTAGGTAAAAGCAAAGGTGAAAGTAATTGCTAAGACGCACACACACATTAATGTATGGATTTTACAATGATTTATTTATTGCTTAGAGGCCAGCAATTCTCTTTTCCTTGTGAAAAATTTGCATGTTCTGAAATGTTGAAATTGTCAGATGCCTGTACTTTAAATGAAAACAAGAGGCAGAATTGAGGTATGCTTTATACTATTGACCACTTGACTGAACAGATTGAAAAGATAATTTTCAGCACCAGAAAGATGTAATGAGAAGCCAGCTTACTCAGGATAGATTCTATCAGAGACTCAGATAATAATTTGCACACACAAAGAAACTGGTCTGTGGTTATCAAAAGACACCTTTACATATAGTTTTAATATTTAAATTAATTGGTCTGACAAACTAGATTTAAAGAACATTATTAAAAACTATACACTCCAAACAATACATTCTACTCATTTTTATAAATGTTAATACATAAATATACTCATATAATAAAATACTATTTTTACACAATGGATTTTTTCTTATATTTGCAAGTTGAATACTTGCTTGCTATTAGTAAATGCCTTTCTAATTTCAATGCTTTCACACCTCCCAGTTTCGGCCCATGTAGCATATTTTGGTAAGGTAGAAATATGGGCTCTGGAATATATCAGCTTTGTTTTTCGAGGTATCTTTGTTCTCTGCATTGCTCAATCTATTTAACAGCTTACCTTCTTCTAGATTTCACTATTTGTGAGTATATTGTGAGCATTATTTATCCACTGGTTGTGAATGAAACCACAGCTAGGTTCAAAGTTTCCCTTTAATAACTATTCTATGCTTCAGTTACTTTTAATATTAGAGTAATAGAAATGTATACTTTACCTTTTCCTTATATAAATTACTAGTCTCTGATGCTTAAACATTTTAAGGGATGTGCCAAGCATTTGTATTTTAAAAGAACAAAAGCTGGCATTGACTGTGATGCAATGGGCAACAGTGCCACAAAATAAAGAATTTAAACGTAAAAAATAAAGCCCATCTGGCAACTGCCAGTACCAACAGAAAGGAATCACAAGGAGAACAGGACAAACTCCTCAAAAGAAGAAAAAAAATGCGGCAATTGAATTTGGGGGCTTATGCTTTCACTCTCATTATACTTCTCTTTGAAGTGGGGGTAGCTCTAGGCAAGGATTTAAATATTGGCTTGAGCAATATTTTTTCCTGTGGAATGTCTCCAGGGAATCTCTGACTGAGATCCAAATTCAAGCCCATTGTAATCTCCTTGCACAGTGCAACATATGGAGTGGCAGATTTGTGCAGGATGGTGTTGTACAGATGTAGGATGGTGGTGATACTACACCATGGAGCTGAAGATAGCATCTAGGGGTGTTCAAAACTATCAGTTTCACTCTCTGGTTTGAAAAAAATAGGAATAAACTCCATTTAAAAAATGATTGTGTCTGGAGGAAAATAGCAGAACATAATATCGAAACACTTAATGGTCAAATGGAACATGAAACCAAGTTAGGCTAAAAAAGAACTAAACTGATAACAGAAATCAGACTTGTTATGTATCAGAAAGAAGACATAGCATTTGAAACCATGATTCTTTGCAATAATCTGATCTCATTATTAACTTATTCAGATTGCATACCTAAGTGTAGAAAAAATGGTGAAGAATTAGACAACAGTGAGCAAGAAGTAAAAATAAAATAATAGGAAAGGAGAACTGATTTTTAAAAATATTATCTTTTCAAAATTTTTATATGAAGGCATTACTTAAATTCTAGAAGTATGAGAGAAATTCATATAAAACTGTCTAAATCTATATAATGAAGAATAAAAGGAAGACTGTGGAAACAATAGGTAAAAATGCACCATTAAGTCTACATCATAATGGGGAGATTACCTTTGATGATTTTATACAATTCTTAAGAAAAGGCTTGAAATTTGTCATTTGAAATCATTTTTAAGACTATTTGTCTAGCTCCTTGAGTTATTTCACTAAAATTGGGTTAGAGATGGCATTTAGACTATTCATGAGGCAAGAGGTTATTGATCTTTCCTTACCAATTTATTTATTCACTCATTTGATAAATATTAAGGAAAAACCATGAATCAATTATGAACATAATAATAATGACTATTTTAATACCTTCAATGTTTAAGTTACCTATCAGGCCATGGAATTTTTTTTTTCCTATTTCACTACAACTGAACATTCAAAATGCTACTGTTTTTCTTTGAGAATATCATATAATAAACTACTAAGTCAAATGGTAATTTTATACTATTAAGGTGTGAGGAATGCTTTCTGATTTTAGTTTGTTTTAGACTCAGTATGAGTTGCTTTCGTGATACTTTAATATAATGACTGGCATAGAATCTGCCTCAAATTTTAGTGTTAGCTATTGTCTTAAATTAGATGTACTAAAACATATTCAATGAGATACAACTGCACAGGGCCTAAGATGCTAAACACTTCAACACAACAAGGACACATAGAGAATGAAAATTCTTTTAAGAAAAAAAATTGTAAAAACTATAAAGCAATTGTACACATTTTTTTACCTTAAAATAAAAAGACATAAATATGGCAAGAAATTCTATAACTGTATTCTATAACTTGGTACTTTTGGTATCATGATCTGTATTAGTCAGGGTTTTCCAAACGAGAGAGAGAAAGAAAGAGAAGCACTTCTTTACTGCTTCTGTTATTTTTGTTTGTTTGCTTTGTTTTGTTCTGTTTGGAGAATACTGACTAACATATTTTTGTGCCCAGAGTGGTTCTAGAGAACCAGAATCTTAAGTCTCAGTTTTCTGAATTAGTTCTGAGGTTTCTGGAATTGGTCCTCTAATCTGATTAGCTATAAAAGCACTGTGACTCTATTTCCAGTACTAAAGAGAGTACTAATAACTCATGATGAGGTGTGCTAATAGAGATATTAGATGCAAAATATCAGAATACATTGAATGCAGTCAAATAGCCAAATGTAAAATTCGAATGCAGAGTCAAGTTTAAAAGCAATGATGGGAGTCAGACTGACCTGCTTTTAAGTCACTACCCACACATCTCTGAGCCATAGTTTCCTTTTCACTCCCCTAAAAAAGGGAATTAATGCCACAAGGGGTTGTCGTGAAGAGTAAGTGAAATAATGAAGGTAAAGTAAGTTGCACAATCCCTGGCAAGTAGTAACTCCTCAAAAAATGGTGGCTTTTATCTTCATAATAGAAACAAGCAAATTCACTAGCCAACAGGGCCAGTAGACTTACTTTAATTGAGTATTCAATTTAGTTCAAACTTTTCCGTCAAAGAAATAACTAATAATTAAAGAAACAATTCATTTTTAAGAGTAAAATTCCTTCCTAGTACTTATGTTTGTCTATTAGGACCTTATACATAGTAAATATATAGTGTGTGATAAACAGTGTGTTCATCAGTTTTGCAAAAAATACAAAAAGCCATTTCTTGATACAACTATCAATAAAAACTAACAGCATGCCATAAAAACATAAAAAGTAGAGTATAAGAGATAAAGTTTTAGGTGACCTTGTATGTATATCTTTGAACATTACCGTTAAATTAATCTTAGAGCTTTAGTTTCACATGTGAAATGGGAATAGTGGTTTCCATCTCAGAGTCATTGTAAGGATTAAAGAATAAATTAGAAAACTGGCACACAGTATACACTCACTAAATTGTTTTATTACCAAGGCTATCATTATGGGTTTTGCTGACTGATTATAATATTTAATTTATTGTTATCAATTGAATGATATTCATTAACCATCTACATGTTCCAAGCACTATTCTGCTTACGGGATGTCAGTGGTCAGGAACATTGACAATATCTCTGTTCTCTTATAGCTTAATTTCTGCATTTGGAGGAAACAAAGGACTTGAAAGAAACTTGAAAACACTAATATATATGAGTACCCAGCCATAAATACTTCTAGTTTTCCTATTACATGGCTGGTTACTTTCTGGACAGCCAATACATTTTTGTACTTATGTATGTGTGTATGTATGCAGGCAGACACATACATACATGTGTGTGTGTGTGTGTGTGTGTGTGTGTGTGTAATAAAGAACAATATCAAAGGCATTTGTAGTAAGAAAAGATATATGGGCCTGACTTGACTGGGGTGGAGGAACTTTATTAGGAAGTAATAGATAGCAGAAAGTGGGGTAGTGGTTGATTATTCACCAAAGCCAAAGGAGGTAAATCGTAAGAATTTACCAAGTTCTTGGGAGAGATTTAGATCTGTGCCTAACTTGTCACCCTACTGAACTTTATGGTATCCCAGGCTTGTGTGACCATCTCTGAGTATCTTAAAATGTAGAAATATTTTCACTGAGTTTATTCCTAGTTCTTAGAATGCAACCTCACGTATTTTAGCTCCTTAAAATAGAAACTTACACTCATACAGCCAGAGCTGTTCCTCAGTGTAGTAACCTATTTAAGATTCCAAGTTTAAAATACAAGATGTCCTCTGCATTTTTAAATGAGCAGTAATTTTATTCATCCATAGTTACCTATAATTTGTTCTCCAAATTAGCAGGCACGTGACTATTATCCAATCCTTTTTATTAAAAGTGATTTCCTTCTTTGTTTATATTATTTTAAATGTTTCAAGAATTCATGTTTGAATAATTATAAAGTAGCATGATTTCAGTTAATTTACATACTAATCGTAATAGCATTTTGCATTTATTATACTTAAATATGAACATTATATTGACTAAGGATAACATAGAAAAATCTGATAACCTAATAGAAATGGACCAATAACATGTGTTTGATTGAATGCTGAGTTTTTAGGTTTATTTATTGAAACCCCAAATTTTGATCCTTTACTCTCATGACAAAAAATTAAAGAAGAGAAAAGGAGACATCAAATAATTATTTAAGAAAAAGATAAATTAAATCTAAAAATAAAATATACAGTTTAACCAAAGGATGTTCTAAATGCCATTAAGTTCATGGAAAGGAAAAGTACTCTCCATTAAAAAAATTCAGGTGAATGGTAGTGTTGGGTAATGAAACAAGTTGTTTTATTGAACTTGAACAAAAGGGTACCTAATTACTGGGTCAAATAATTCCGATCATTTTTCACAAATACAGTATTAAAAACCACAACAATCCTTAGTGTCAGCTTTCATATTCACTTGACTTACAATGACTATATTAGCATATTTTACACTTATTTGATAGAAACTTTCTTTTCTTACGTGACTGCTGATTTTTTTTTCAATAAGGCAAAAATTATTATGGAATTTGAGTTCTGCTAGTCTCTTATAAACCAGACTTTTTAATTGCATCTGAGGAAAATTTTTCGTACTAGGAAGTTTGGGGGTTCTTAATACTTCGTTTCCTTATTTTTGCCATAAGAATTGCATCAGCCTATTTTTTTCTTGCTTCTTGGTTTCAAATCTGTAACATCAAAGCAACAACTGTCCTCTTAGAGTTCAGCTTTTCTGTAATTCCCTGATTGTCCATCACCTTAGGCATTTAGAGAACACTCAGGAGAAGACACCCAGAATTGCAGTGTAGACCTGCTATAGTAGATATGCTGTGATGTCTTCAAGAGGAGTCCATATGAGCAGCCCCATTTGTGGAACTCTTGATACTTATAAATAATAATGGGGAAGATTACTAGTTCTGTTCTTAAATATTCAGCAAATTACTAAGCACTGCTCTCATTCATGTACAATTGTCAATTCTAGTGACTGACATTAATTTGCAGAAAAAATTACATTTTATTTCACAGGCATTAAATACATAGATTAGAGCGTTTGAAAAAAAAATCAGTAAATATGCTAAATATAGGCAGTCTATTTCAAGCAATAAAAATCAATTTTATGGTAGTGAGTGGTTTCTTTTCAACAGTAATCTAAATATTAGTTGTATAAAAATTGATGTTTTAAATTTCTAAACTGTCAAAAACTTAAATAATTGTTATTTTTAAATTAAAAAAAGGACTGATTGCATAAAAAACTTTTCTGTTTTCCATAATATAATATGTAAATAAAGCACAAAAAAGATAATTAATCTTCTTTTAATAAGAATCATATTGAAAAATAGGGGGTTCCCTGGTGGTGTAGTGGCTAGGCTTCGGCGCTCTCAACGCCACAGCCTGGGTTCGATTCCCAGCCAGGGAACCACCCCTCTCAAAAAAAATAGATTTTTATTGAAAAATAAATACCAACTAATTTTTTTGGATGAACACCTTTGTAACTCCTTAATATACAACTACTAAAATCATGCCATTTAATTGTCAAAGTATTTATTTACAAATCTATATAGCTTAAATATTAATGTAATTTATTAAAAGAAATGCATGTCTCAAATATACCACATAATTATGAAGTACAAAATCCATAAGTTGAGGGATGTCATACATTACTATGTAAACTGCATTTTCATGCTGACAATGGTAAAACACTCATTTATAAATTAAAATACTTTTGGCAAAAATAATAAAGCATTAGGTAGAAAAATAATTTGTCATCAAAATTAATTCAAAAATATTAAGAATCTGTAATTGAACTGAGTAAATATAAAATAGTTTAAAGAAGTATTCTAATTATTTATATCAAATTCTCCAGTATTTTTTCTCTTTGAAGCTAGTACACTTAAACTGAAGATACTGTAAAGAGGCTCAGAAATGTCTCTTTCTTAAAATTAAGAAAAAATATCAGAAATATTTTATACAATGTGTTATTCAAAAATAATTAACAAAAATTCTAACTCCTACTATACCAAATGGCATTTAATATCATGACCAAGCCAGAAAATACGTATCTAATGTCAAATCAGTTCCATAGTTGTTCTTTTTCCAACAGAGGTTAATAACTCAAAACTGGTCATTGGAAAACTGTGTTTCTATAAAAGTCAAATTTTCTTGTGTTGATATTTGGTCTCAATGTTACATATACACACACAAACACACACAAATGTGCACACACATAAATGCACATATATAATAACCAAAGATAGTATATACGTGTAAGTATGTGTGTGTGTGTGAAAATATATGCATTTACATTATTTTATTAATTTTGGTACATTAAAGTAGCATGCAATCAAAGAAGACCCATAATTAAATTAAATAAATGAAGGATGATTTATTCCAAATCCTATGAATATTGTCATGAAAACTGCAAGAAAAAGAGGGAATTACAATGTATTTTCCTCATATCCAAATGTCAATATGTAAGATTATGCTTTTATTTGTTTATAAAACATTCTACACTTCTTTTGCAATTCCCTAAGGAAGTGTATTATTATTTTTGTACCACTGTCTCTATATACAATTTTAACTTGATGGTTATCCCCAATGATTACATTCTTTACTTCTAAGAAGATCTCAGAACAAGTTAAAATGAACTCAATATAAGACATACATGCAATCACACACACACACACACACACACACATACACACGTCAGGAGAAAACAAAAGCATGTTACATATGCATGGTGTAACTTCAAATCTAACTTCGAATACTTTTGGGCGGAGGAATGTTTTATTACATAAGGGAGCTCAAAATAAAGAAATCCAAGTATGGTATAATTTGATAAATTCAGATTTTGAGGAATTAAAATTTATAAAATCAGGGATCCCTTCATTAAAAAGAATTCAAAATTCTTAATTTAAAATGATGGATAAGGCCTTGGAAAAAGCCTGTATAATAAGGGACTCTGAAATTCAAGCTTCAGTAGATTCACAGCAAATCTACCTGTAACAGTGTTTCATGTTCTACTCAGTAACTGACGGAATATTATTTATCATTTACCATATCCTCTTGTCTACTCTATACAACTGTTGTTTTTATAATGTATCACCATAATACTAACATTCAGGGATTACTCCTGATCTTCCTTCACCACTTGCCTCAGTTTTACACATGGGCAGTGTGATAGTGGCATGGATGGGCTTTGTGTTACATACACCAGCCATCAGATATTTGGAACTTTTTAGCTAGAACCTCTGTGCAGTACTGAGAGATTGGGGACAAGTGCACTATTCTAAGATACTTCTTAGCTGTGACCAAATAATATTTTATAAACGTTATTAGGTTAGAATACTAGTGTGCTTTTGTTTTTAATCTCCAAGAATTAAATGCCACAATCTCTTTTTTAGGCATAGAGTTCTCTCTAAATTGTTTTTTATTTTCACCGTGTTTTATATTTACTGTTCTTAATATTTTTATTAACGATCACTCCAATAAATTCAGTGTCCCTCTGACACTCTATGTAATTATCACAATGTTAGTGACTGTATTCCCTATGCTGTATTTTGTTACATCCCCTTGACTGTGTTTATAACTGGCAATTTGTACTTCTTAATCCTTTCTTCTTTTTCACATCATAAGTTATATAAATGTCTAATCATTATGTTGTACACCTAAAACTAATATGATATTGTATCAACTGTAGTTGAAAAATAAAAAAAAAATTTTAATGTCAACTTAAACATATCTCCTACACAGAGGGCTTTCCTGATCTTCCAATCCGAATTAAGTTCTTCTAGTTACTGTTTCTTACATTTCCTTTATACCACTTAATAAAATCTATAATTATACACAAAAGTTTACTAAAAACTATAATCTCTAATTGTTCTTTCTCATTGATTTTTTTTTCAGGCCAAAAATGGAAACGGTGATTTTTTTTTTAAGATAGCCAAATCTTCATACAGTCATCCACCAAATGACTCTAAATTTGAATTATATTATCTGAAACAAATCCCTTCTAATATGTAAGGATAGCTTCTATGGGATATATTTATTAAAGATTGAATGCAGATTAAACTCTGCAGGGTTAAATGACAAGGTTAAGTGTCTAATTTTGCAGCCCTTTTATACCTGGTGAGTGTTAAGGCTTTCCTAATCATAGGATTAAATATGGTTTCTAGCTACAAACAGTTGCTTGTCGTTCCCTGTCGGTTAACCTCTATATTCTGTGCTTATCACAAACAGAGAGGAAATAACTTTCTGGGCCTTTTGTTGAGTCTTTTAAAATGCACAGACTTAAGGAAATCATATTTTCTTGAAGGAAATGAGGCATGACCAATCACACAAAACGTGAGAAAATCCCTTGATAGATGACCTTTGCCACATGTAAGAGAAACTGTTCAGTGGCTGAGGTTTCATGGATTTCATGCATGGAAATCAGATTTTTCTGGCCACCAGTGCTGTTCAGTAAATAAATAATCCATCATTGTGTCAAACAGTTGAAACATGGAGATACTGCCCTTGCTATCTGAATAGACATTTAGAGGTAGTAACTTATGTAAACTGTTTGCATGTTAGTGGTTGTGTGAGCAGTGTTCTAGTTTTCCCTATGTAAAATAAAAGCACTTAGCTTTGGTGATGTTAACCTAATGGTGACAGTGTCCATTTGATTCTACCTACATTTAGGCATTTGTTGGTGTTTGGTATGGACATTAGGATGAGAGTTTCCACGTGGATTCTGGGGTGAGTCAGAGTATAGTCTTAACTCATTAGCAGGCAGTGCTAATGACAATATTAAAAATAAGCCTACATATTATTTCAAAAAAACCAATAATAACTCTCCTCAGATATGTTGGCCTGGTTCTTCCCGAATTCTGTTTAATATTCACATTTTAAGTACATTCTAAGTGTTATTACAATAAAGTTGGTTAAAATAATGATCCTTGACACTTAAAGATTATATTTATTTTCATTAGGCAAGTCATACCTACTTGAGGTTATATTCACTATTTCTATTGATTTCACTACCTTTAGGTTTTCTTATATTTTAATTCTATGTTCATTTTTGGCTTTAGCATTTATTCAACTGTTTCAGCAAACTATCAATGTACACACACACACACACACACACACACACACACACACATAAACACACTATTTATCTCTCAGGCTTGTTTTCATTAACAGACCTTTTCAGGTTTCTGCTTTGGCAATTTCTCCTAAACAGGATGAAAAGCTAAGTATTTCAACTATATTTTTGGCATTTGTGTTGCTTTTCAGCTAACTTCTACACTTAACCTTTGTTATTTAAAGTACTTTATTGCTAATGTGTCAGGCTTTTCTGCCACAGCAGAGTTTCTTTTTTCTGTCTTAACTCTTAGGTATTTGCAAATTCTCCCTCACTTACAATAGCCCTTGTTATCCTTCCAGAATACAGTGGACATGCTTTCGCTTTAAATCACAACAAGTGCTCATTTCCTTCTGTTAAGTCTGTCTGGCATTTGGAGAAAAACCTTTATAAAATCTTTCCGCAAAGTGGGTATAAAACAAGACATATGCAAAAGCTCCCTAAAATGAGGAAAATAAAAAATTGTAAGTAGAAGATGTAAAATATATGTTTTCATTTCAAATGTTTTAGTCAAATTTTTATGATGTTTCCTAAGAAAAGATGTATAGTATTATTGTGCCCTAATTTAATTTGATTCTGTAAGAAATTCACTTTTAGATATATTTTCAGAGATAACTATCTGATTAGATTTTAGCCAAAATAAAAAAGTTTAACTTAGTTTTTAGTGGACTATAGGCTATGAAAAGATTGTTTTGTTTCTAAGGTGGCACCTGTCTTAAACCCTATAGCCCTTACACATGTTTGATTTAGAGTCTTATTTACTAAAATAAGGGGCCCAGAAAGTATAAGATTATTATTTAATCTAAATAGACAAAACAAAATTAACCTGGAACAATGTATAAGCAAAGAGCAAAGAACCCAAAATGCTTTTATACATGTTCTTGTTACATTATAAAACAAATTAATCATAAGACACTTATTTTCAACTTTTAAAGTAAAACCACCACCAAATAAAACTCAAAATATTTTGAGTATTTATAAGAAAATATCGAGTCAGAATAGTCACTCACCAATAACTTCTGTATACATCAGCATTAAAAAATTTCATGTGTTTGTGCATCACTTGAATAATGACTTTTAAAATATCTATCATTCTTTTGCAACAGAAAGGATTTATGTCCAGAAAGCAAAAAATAAATTGACAATACTACAAGGGTTTGCCTCAATGGACATTTATTATTCCCAGGCTAATCTAAATTGAATATTCTACTTTAGCACTTTCCCAGTTTACTTCTCTAAATTAAAACAATTGTATATATGTATAGTATACTGAACTGTGTTTTAGTACATTTAAATGTCTTTTTTACCTTCATTTTTATTAGGCAAACATTCCATGTTAATCTTTCAAAAATTAGAAAAAAATAAAGGAAAAAATATAGAACCATTAAAAATATGATTAATGTTATCCATACATTTTTGGATGTTTTCAATGTTCATAATTAAAAATACAAATAAAGGGAGGATGAAATTGATAATCACTTTATGTATACTATTCTATATCTTGTTTAATATTTTTTCAACTTCAGGATACATTGTGAATATCGTGCCATATCTACAGATGTAAATGTGTGATGTAACTAGATGGAATATTCAAGATGCAATCAGGAGAACAAAATCTACTCTAGAAAATGGGACTAGAAAGACATATATAATAATATTGAAAATGACAGGCTTCAGTGCTGTTCATTGGGCTGGGATATAGAAAACTAGGAAGGCCACATTCAGTCCATCTGGAAGTGAAAAGATTGCTAAGAAGCTGTCACCAGTGATTGCAGCCCTGTATCAATATCAAAGACAGTGGTTCAGAAGAGGAAACTTCCAGAAACTTCACTTGCGACAGCACTGAAGTGGGCAATCCTCAGGTGGGGTCACCCTACCCACAGGGTACTGGTGTACAACTGCCTCTAGGAAACAAGGGTTCTCCTCTCTTGCTTTCAGAATCTAACCTTTAAGAGTTCTGGAGAACTTCTGGTTTCTCCCTTGAGATGGTAGAAGGAGCAGAGATAAAGGTGAGCTGACAGAGGACATTAAAAATAATTATTACTGTTTTAATGGCTGCATACTATATCATTATTAATTTACATAATTTTCTTAATGTAATTTTTGGAAATGTTTCCAATTTTGCTCATTTAACTGTTGAATATATGTATATACACATATATATGATGTCGGACAATTAATTTCATGAGCTCATCCTGGAAAGAGTATATTACATACCACATTGCTGAATATCACTATGGTCACCTTCGAAGTGTTCACCTTCAGAATCTATGCACTGACGCCAGCCCCAAGTCCATCCTTCAAAGTAATTTTGGAACTCATTTTCTGGAATGGCCATC
This sequence comes from Lyroderma lyra, assembly GCA_004026885.1. Taxonomy (NCBI): domain Eukaryota; kingdom Metazoa; phylum Chordata; class Mammalia; order Chiroptera; family Megadermatidae; genus Lyroderma; species Lyroderma lyra. The sequence goes on from PVJL010003753.1 coordinate 127,714, forward strand.
AAAGCTGCCTTCATTCCCAATATCTAACAATTAAGTTCATGAACTTGCCACCATGCATTTATGATGACAGCACTGTACAAACAACTCAGTAAGGTGTTATAAATGTTTCAAAACTGCTTGGAAGGGTGGACTAGGGACTGGCATTGGTGCATAGCTTCACAAAGGGAGTGCCTCAAAGGTGACCACAGTGATATGCAGCAATGTGGTATATAGTACATTTTCTTGGATGAGCTTGTGAAATTAATTGTCTGACCTCATACACACACACACACACACACACACACACACACACACAATTTAAGGATATAACTTAAAATTTAGAAAAATAATAACAGAACATACATTTCCTCATAACCTGATTATTAAAAGAAATGTACGATGAACTTAATTTCCCATTTAGGTTTAAGGTCAACAATATGAATCTCCGAATAATTATCAAAATTCTGTGATTCATTATTCATTCATATATCCATTTATTCAAAACTGGCTTAAGTTAATCTATTCTGTGGAGAATAGTGTAAAAGGTACTCAGAGAGATAAAGTGTGTTTTAAGATGAAGCCATTGTGATCCAGACACTTATAATTAAGTTGGTTAGATATGACATATAGTTTGCCACTTAAAATAATAATAACTCAAGGCAGGCTCTGTGGTCAAATATGTGAAATTTTAAAATTCCCAATAATAATAGTTGAAGTACAAAAACATTCCCAAATGCAAGGACCGTAGCTAAGCACATATCAGGCCAATATACAGAGTTAAGTAAGTATTGTTAAAAACAACACAAGCCTAAAATGGAATTCATTTATGCTAAGCTACCTGTTACCAAATTGGGGTTTAATTATAGTTTTGGCTTCCCAGAAATGGAATCTTAAACCAGTTGATCAGGCTCAGCACTAGTTAAGGAATCTGCCTAATAGACCCATGCCATCCACTTAAGAAAAGCAACTTTGCAATAATCAACACTTTTTTTTGCTGATATAATTTCTTTTTTCCTTCTCTCTTCTGCCAAGAAGTCTTCCATTTAGTACAGCTCCTCAGAGCTCCTTTCTGCCTGCTGGACTGGATATTATCCTATTCCGACAGAATGCTGTTTAAAAATCTCTTAAATTTCTAATATGCCTCAGTTTATCTTTTAACAGTATTAATTATAAATTTTGACAATAAATTCTGTCACATAGAAAAACACCCAGAGTAAAACACTTTGAAAAATCTTGTCAATGGGACAATTTCTTTTTATATAAAGAAAACAAAATAGAAATATTTTTCAAAATATTTATAATTTTTGACTATTCAGGGTTGTATTTCATATTTGTTAATAACTTTAAGTTATCTTGCATTTTGAAAGAATTACACAGAAAGAATCTAAGATAGTCAATGATATAAAAATATTCATCTCATGCATCCTAACTTAGAAAACTGGATGCTTTCTAAAGATGATTAAATGAGAGAGAGCACGAGCTATGAATGTACACTTAGAATTTTGTACTTCAAGTATCATGTTGAAGTAGCCCTTACAATCATAGGTGTCAGCTTTACTTCAAAGTTCACCTATTTTATTAGAGTTTTCTGCCTAAAAAATGCAAGTTCCTTCTTGCTTCAGGCATATATACATTTTTGAAAACAGGCCATTTTTGCTCTTTCAATGTAACACAGAACTTAGATATCTTTAGATTCTGACTATGTAATCCTTAGCATAAGAAGCAACCCATTCATTATAAATAAATAAATAAATAAATAAATAAATAAATAAATAGTAAGGAAGAGCCTGTATCCTACACCCTGGAGAAATCCTGACTGTGGTTTCATACCAAAGAAGAAAAGCCTTTGAAATGAATCTAATGTCATGTTATTGAAAATGTAGCTGCACAGATTAACTTTTTTCATTCTGCAATGACTTACAAAGCTTCAAATACCCAGAAATCTCCTAAACCAGACCATTTAAGGAATCTAAATAAGCTTGCATGGTTTTAAGCTTTCTGACTTGAATGTTACCTTTGAAGTTTTGCCAGAACCTGACTTCAGAATAGTTGCTTTTAAACTGAATTCATGACATTGGAATTAGTGTTGGAGTTTCAGTATGCCTAATAATGATTCTGACCATGCTAACCATAGAAAGCCATCGCATATGGTACCTCTGAATTAATAACACTCCAAAGATAAGATGTGTAGCATTCTGGCTCCAATATTTATTTATTTTTCACTTTTACACCCTGAGCTTTGGACAGTGTCCAGTTTAAAGTGCCAATTGCTTTAATGGCATATGGCACCTTTCCATGGGTAACAGAGCATAGGGGAAGGATAAAAGAAAGAAGCTTATAAATGGTTGAATTATAATTCCTAAATATATCATATTTCTTTTCTTTTTTATTTCTTTTTTCTTCTTTTGTTGTTGCTGCTGTTAATTGATAAACCAAAATTCTGGGCAAAACTCAACTGCCAAGTGAATTTTTGCCAACTTCTAACTAAAATCAATTTTAATTACATAAATTCCTCCGGATATTTCCAAAGGAGATTTCTCCTCATAGCATTAGGTTAATTACAGAGATGTTTTAATATTGACATGTTCAGTTCTATCATGACAGATTGAAGTCTATCATGTGGGTCTCACACTCATCTGAAATTTGACATAAATTTTCTGCCTAAGTGAAAAAAATATCCAACTCTATATCATTAGGAGGCAAAGTCACATATAAGAAGATTTATTATTGTCTTCAGTTCTCATATTTTCTAAGAAAACATCGCTGCTGTTACTAATACATAAGCATGGTACGTGTCATAAAATTTAGGCAAGAATGTTGCCCCATAAGGTTTATTATATTCTAATAAAAAAGGCAGGTAGACATTTTCAGTAAGTACACACAAATAAGTTTCAGGAAACAAATCTCTGTGTGTGTGCGTGCATAGATAAATAGATATATGCATACATATCTCAAGTAGTTATTTTAAATTTTTTTGATGTGTTGAATTTTTACCTAGTATTTCGTGTCCATAGATTAGTAGTTTACTCACTGAATGAATATAACTTTTAAACTCCTGAAGCCATTAAGCCTTACATGCTGTATGAGTTGATGGGGAGTAAGATTCAATGTTTAGGTCATTTATAGGTCTGTTTTCGTTTCTAGTTCCTACTGGACTCTATTGAGTCTCTTGTGTCTATACGCACAAGCTCATTATAGGCCAGGAGTGTGAAAACAGTTTAAGGACTCTCAAATCTACTCTCCAACTAGGCCCTTTATATTCTCATGCAGAGCAACCTCTAGGAAACACACTTTCCCAAACCAGAATGCAACATCAGACTACCACCATTGGTTATCCCACTGCTACTTACAAAAGTTAATTTTGTCAAGAAATAATGAGCCCATTTTTCAATGGCAAAGAAACTACCAGTCACCATGGCCTATTGTGCACTGACAGAACTTCCATATTGCCCAAGATGGGAGTGAGGACAAGCCCTGGGCCAGAGGGAAAAGATTCTCATTCTTGCCTGAAGTTCAACAATATTTCAAATATAAATGTTTCTCAGGTTATTGTATTATTTTTTAAAAAATTCTAAAGTCTTGTAATGATTGTTTTGACCCTACTAGATGTATAGTTACTTTTTTTCACAGTAACTCATTCATCTATAGCTATAATCAACCTACATCTTTTTTTATGAGCATAAATAAGCAAAGATGATCAAGAGCTCAAGGGTAGAAGGAAAAGTAAAACATTTGTTTATTTTAAGAACAGACCAAAATTCTCAAAATAAGTTAATTCAATGACCTTGGCATTTGGTGGTGGTGGGGGTTCTATATGAAAAATCTACATACTCTAACTTCCTATTATTATATTTTTTAAATTCTAGGCCAGGATATTATGCTAAACAAATTCTTCATTCATTATGTTTCTTTTTCCTTTGCTCAGTTCCTAAATGTCAAATTATTTAATTTATTTATTTGCTAAAATTTTACTATCTTTCTAATATTATATTAGATATTATATGAAGTTGGGAAACAGCAGTGACAGAGAGGCAGACTTTGTGTTCAGGGAAATCATAATCTACTAGAAAGGTTAAACCTGCAAAACCTATTGAAATATTAGCTGATAGCATAGACTATCTATCACATGCCTTTCACATTACCTTCAGTAGAAAAGTTCTACTTCACAAAGGTGTGTTCCCTTGCCTCAGCCACCATCTTCTCAACACACTTCGATGCAAACAGCATCTGTTGGTCTCCTGTGCATGCACACAAAAGCACAAAAACCTATAAGGTTTTAGGAAGTTGCATTAATAAATCCTTTAAAAATCAATATCTTTTCTCGAAGTCTTCCCTCTTTCCCAGAGGTTTCATTACATCTAGTCACCCCCATTCTATTGAATCCTCCAAACTCTGATGTATTCTGAAATTTTAATTTTGTACTTAAAAAAGTGAGATTCCGTCTTTTTGGGACAAGAGCATTTCCAACTTTCTGTGACCAATACCAAGAACACACACAACACTTTCAAAACATAAACTAAACAATTGTTCTTTCATTGTCATTACCAATGAAATGAATGTCAAGCTGTGATTTTATAGTAATACACTGTGACTCCCTATAAATTTCCCAATAAAAGCAGATCTATAGGTTAGATTCATGAAGAGATGAAATAAGCAGGATTAGGCAACAGTCAACTAATATTAAAATTTTAAACACAAGGTTAAAATAATCCTTTCATTTAAGGTAGTAGAGTTTGTTCAGTTCACGTTTTCACGAGAATAAATAAATATATTAAAAAGAGATTTTCTTCTATTTATTTGACAAGATACTGTTCTGTGAATAAGATGAAGGGAAAAGGGAAGGGATACCAATATTTATTTCCTATATTAGTCAAATTAGGTTAATTTATGTGGCAATAATAATCTAATTCATAATTTTCTGCAGTTTAATCCAAAAAAAGTTTCTTTCTGCTTTTGCTGCAGATTCACTCAATGCAGGGCAGTGATAAAATTTCTGCTCATTATAGTCAGAGGCTGATGGAGGCTGTGCTTAACACTTGCTTCCACAATCACCAAGGCATTGAAGTGACTCAGTAAGTCGTACACACTGGCTGTTAAAACTTCTACCTGAAAGTGATATATTCAAGGTCCAGCACAAATAACACCCCCTCTTTATGAGCTGTTAAACTATACCAAAATCATAATCATATAAATCTTTAATGTAACAATATCATAACTACATTAACATAACTACTTTAAAAAGGATATTATTTCTGTTGGACCTTGTATATTTCCATTCACATTTCCTTGACCAAAATAAGTCACAAGGCAATCCTTGACTACAAAAGCAGGGATGTTTTGTCTTATCAGCTACCCAGAAAGTCAGCCAGAATATTACTATCTCAGTTCTTCATGCAACATACAATTTAATAAGGGGAATTAGACATCTACTCCATTGTCAATGCAAAAAAAGATACAATAAGACTGAAGAGCATAATGATAATAATATAGTAGTAATAATATCAAAAATATTAATAATATCTAAATGGAATTCATTTATTGTTTTGTCAGGCATCATTCTAAGTACTCTATATGGTATTAATGAATTTAATTCTCAAAGCATCTCTATGAGGTAGGTAGTATTGTTGCTTCCTTATTGTACATATGAAAAAAGTAAATCAGCGAGACATTAAATGACTTACCTGTTAAGTGACTTAATTAATGACTGAAAGATTAGAACTTAAGAAGCCTGGTTCCTGAAACTGGATTCTTAAATACTATAGATCATAATAGCCTGTCTTCCTTTTTACTTTGATTTTCAACCTTTGTTTTTAATTTATAAGACATTTCTTCATCTAAAAGCTTATTAAGAAAGTTGTTATAAAAATCGAATCCAAGTGGAGCATCTGGTTAAAGTGGGAAGAAAGGTCTTTAACTAGAAATCTAGAAGACTGGCATTAATCTAAAACATAATTGGCACTTCTTTTTTACTAAAAATATAACTATTTAACATGACCCTTGACATTCTTATATGTAATTAATTTATCTATTTAAAACAGACTATGGTGACCTTTAAAAATAGTACAATAGGGTATCCTGAGACACAAAGTCAGGAGTGTATTACCAAGCTGAAATTGAAGATACTAAGTTTTTGATTTCTAGAATTCAATATTTTTAAAACTTCACTCAACTACATGTGTGCAAACCAACCAAGGATTAAGAAAGTTGTAAACGTAGAAAATGACAATGCTCCATAAAAAGGATGAAAATCACTACCCTACCAGTTAATTATTAGCCAGTTAGGTGATCTTGTCTAATTCAACAGAGAGGCCATCAATGGAGAAAGAGAGTTTGAATATGTTGTATATCCCATAAAATTCAAGCACTAGTTGAAACTATTTGCTCTTCCAATCTAAAATGTGTTTTCCATTACTTTCGCTCTTTTAACATTGAAATGAGAAAAATAACAAGATTATGTATTTTTCTAACTTCTCCACCACTAATTGTTTTCTCTTAAATTGTCTGGATATAAGAAATAAACACAAAGCCAATATTTACAAAATTTCTTCTCAGAGTACAACCTTTAACTTCAATAGTCATCAATTCATAGAGTTCCAAGAAAATAAATACTCCTTGAAAACATGGAACTCCAGTTTCCAGTCACCAACAATATACATATGTGGAATCTTAACAATAAAATAATTAGGTAATAACACAGAATGTGAGAAATAATTGAAATAAAAATAAATTCATACAAAAATAAGTACCCAGAATAAATGCATAAATTTTATACACACCCCTAATTCCCACATACAAAGACAAAGCTATATACATTCACTGAATACTTCTATTTTCTACTGTTCACCTTTAATTAACCTAATGAAGCTATTAATGCACTTCAGCCTTGTCACAATATTTTTAACCTTCATCGTTGTAACTTGGAGTCAGTATGTCTTAAAAATGATTAAAATATTTTATTTCTCAGAATATTTTTAACTCTACCATTATTAAGATTAATTTATAAGTAGAAATTTGAAAAGGCATTTTGGGTTTAGGCAGCAAAATTGGCAATATTCCAAGTGTTGTCATTCTACATTTAAAGTTAATTCAGAAAACGTAATTTTATTAGTGAAGATAGTGTCTTTAAAGTGCTTATGTTTCTTAAAACTTTCAAATACAAAATTGTGTCTCCAATGTACCTCCTTTGTTGGAGGTGTTTAACATTACATTGCGTCCTACTGGACACAAAATCCAAAACCTCTTTTAATTTTCAAAAGAACTGTAAGTGATTAAGAAGATTTAACTAAGTTTTATCTATGATTACTGGAGAAGTTTTACATCACACATACAATGCAGTAAAACAAACAAAACATCCTGAAAGTAAACAAAAAATCCTCACTTTAGACATTAGCTTTTCAAGTCTTGTCTTGAATTTACCACCAATAAAACTTCTCTTCATGTCATTCCCAATTAAAGGCTTCTATCTCATCCTCTAAGACACTTAAAAGTTGTCATCCCCTTTTTATTTAAGTTCGTTCTTTTATGGAAATCTGGGCACTGGGTATTAAGATTAAGTTTGTGTTGGACAATGAATTTCCCCAACAAAGTGGTTATATTTGCTTAAACAGGTTATTTAACTTCCAGAATCCTGTGCATGTTCTTAATACTATGGTTATAAAATTTGACATTATTTTTATATTTAGATGCCACAAATACCTTCATGTATTTATTCCTGCATTATTTTGAGGTTTTTGGTTTTTTTTTGTTTTTGTTTTTTTTTTTTTGCTTTTTTTTTGGTATGTGGGCAGCTCCCTGGGTGGGAATCGAACCCAGGCAGCAGCGCTGACAGCACCAGCGCCGAAGCCCTAAGCCACTACACCATCAGGGAACTCCCGAGGTTTTTGTATAAAACATTATAGGCAATGATATCATCATCATCGTTTCAAAAAGCTACAAGGCTCCCTTGCTGTCATTAAGGACTCACCTGACAAATTAGACATAGGAATGTTTTAACAAATGTCTTTCCTGCCATCCAAATGGTCACAGCTGCTGCAGTAACATATACCTCTTTCTCTAAATCTCCAAAGAGTAACATCTGAACAAAAAATAAAAGGAGTGAAATAACATAGAACTTGCTTATACTCTTTGAATGAGTTTTATTAGCTGTAATTTAGGAGTTTACAATGGAATAAAAAAGAGATAGAAATTTGTCCTTAATTAACATAATTTTTTCTCTATATGAGTATTATTGTGTTTAATTTCTGAGATTTTCATCTCCGGTTTAATAGTGCATTCTAAAGCAAAATAATTTAATTTGGCTTTGAGAAGTGCCACTACCACCTATCAAGCAAACTGGAAGTTCAGCAAATTTTCTAACTGGCCTACTATTTATTATATAACCTTGAAGTTCTTTAATATCACTTCTTTTTTTCAATATGACCTCTCAATTGCATTGCCATATGTGTTTCCTGCTCTCTCAAAGGGAGGTGATCTAGATTAATGAGTTTCACTTCTACAGATTAATGCTCTGTAAGTAGCAATCATTTTTTCAATTGGTATTATTTCACTATTTCAATTTTCTAAAATCACTTGGGACTCATAGTAACCTAAAGGGATGACAAACAATAAAATTGAGCTAGAACAGCCGTAATGTAAATTCCCAAACAACCTTCAGAAATATATGAGTACCAATTTCGTTAGGATTAGAGCAAAAATGAACTGACTGTTGCCAAGACAGAAAGACAATTTGTTCATTAAAGGATCTTTCAAAGCTCTATCCCTAAGGCTTGCCTTCTAACTAAAATCATACCCAGGAGATAAATGGAAGTCATTGAGATAGTTCCACAGATGCACAGAATGTTTACTAAAATTCGATGAAAGAGAATTAGACTATTTTTAAGTAGAACATTGAAACAGCATTGGTGATGCAAATTAGCATAGGAGAGTGGTGTTATAATTAATGTAATAGCCATCCACATCAGAATTTGTTAAAATTGAACATGTACCCCAGAAATGTAGGCAGAGTATTGTTGGGAAAAATGAATGAATTAAACAGTTAAAGTACTTTATATTATGTTAATATTTCACATCATTGAAAGTACATAAATATTATTTATAGTAATACGATGCATATATTTCTTAGGAAAAAGCTGAAAACTAAGGTTTTCATCATCTGCATTCAAAACTTTCAGATGCTGTAACCCGGTTCTTCTAAGATACTAGAACAGTAATAATAAAATAAAAATGATAACAATAATATAAAGTAACCAGTAACATTCTCCCAAATAATTACAATCTATGTACAATGTAATTGTGAATGGGAAAAAGCAAGCATCTTTAAAGATATGCCATTATTAACTGGTAACATTTATACCTAACAAAGCACATATGAACTGCTTTACATAGGTACTTGTCCAATGTCATTCTCACAACGAAGTCTATTTCATCTTCACAGTAGTGATGTACATAAAGATACGTTTCTTGAAAGCAGGTGATACTTACTAAAACTCAATCAAAGAGAAATTTGACTACTTTTCATCACAACATTTTACAACACAATTTTTCTCATTACAATAAAATAATTTTACTATCTTCATTATGAATATTATGGGAAAGATTAAATAATTAATTGCAAGGGTAATAAGAATGGTAGAGCAAATACTTGAATGGAGATCATAAGACCAGAGAACTTAGCTTTTAAACATCATATAATCTGACCATGTTGAATATTTATTGCAATAAAAATACTCGGAACAATTGTTTGACCAATATTCTCAAGATAAAAATAGATGAAAGATGCTGCTAAAGCCTTGTAAAGTACAGACTATTGGTCACAACTTACCATTAACTATATGCCCTTGGGGGTATAAATATTATTCAAATCAATTATATTTATAATATATTATATATGGCAGATTTCCAGGGAATCTGCTGTTTCCAGGAAATAGCTGAAAGGGGAAGCAAAATACACAAATGTGCAAAAGCAATTCGATGGTGTAAAGATGGCCTTCTCAACAAATCCTGTTGGAAAGCTGGGCAGAAATAGGCAAAAATAATGAGTCTGATGCAAGTTTTACAGCTTATACACAAAGTCAGAAAAATTGATTATAAGCATAAACTTTTTACAAAAGCACAAAGGAGAATGTCTTCAAGATATAGGACCAGTCAAAATGTTCTTAGATTTGACACACAAAGCATGATCTATTAAATATAGACAAATAGATAAGTATGATTTCATCAGAATTAAATATTTGTTATATGATAATCTTTGGCAATGAAAAAGCAAATGAAAGAGTTGGAGAAAATAGTTTCAAATTATATATCCAAAAGAACAGTATCCAGAATATAATCAAAGAACTCTGAAAACCAAGAAAGAAATAAGAGCAACCAATCCAATCAGAAGATAGGCAAAAGACAAGAGATAAACCAATGAAAAAGTAAGAAAATTAAAAGATGTTATACATCATTATTTTTTATGTAAAAGCAAAATATGACCTCAAGAGATATCTCCATACACATGTCAGAATGGCTAAAATTAAAAAAGAAAAGTGACCACCTAAATGAAGGCAAAAATGTGAAAAATGTGGGTTAAAAAAAAAAAAAACAATTACTGCTGCTGGAAATATAACTCGGTATAGCCACTATATAAAACCATTTGGTAACTTAATATGCATCTATCAAACGACCCAGAAGTTGCACTTCTGCAAATTTATTCAAAGAAAGGATTATGTTCATGTAAGAACCTGTACACAAATGTCTATATAAGCCTAATTCATAAAAGACCAAAACTGGAAATAACCCTAATTCTTTCAACAGTAAATAATTAAAGAAAAAACATAGCGTACTACTCAGCGATATATATTATTATACTACTAAGCAATTTAAAAAAACAAAAACAAAAATGTATCATTTATCTGAATGAATCTATAGAGAATGTGACAAAAGCCCATCCACAAAGGTCAAACACGGCATGATTCAATTTGTGTAACACTCTTGAAATGACAAAGTTATTGAATGGAAAACAGATCAGTGATTGCCAGGGATTAAGGAGGGGGAGGGTAGGAAGAAAATAGGTATGGCTACAGAAGGACAATACAAGAGATCTCTTGGGGATGAAAATGTTCTGTATATCGACTATATGAATGGCAATATTCTATTGGTAATAACGCACTATAACTTTGTACATTGTTATCACTAGGGGAAAGTAGGCAAAGGGTAAATGGGATCTCTTGTAAGATTATTTCTTACAAATACACATAAATCTATAATTTTCTCAAGATAAAGGGCTAATTAAAACATAAAAATAATGTTTTTATTTTTAGGAAACAAGGTTATTTACACACACACACACACACACACACACACGTGCACACACACATGCACATGTATAAAACCAGGAAAAAAACTAGATTGTGGGAAATATTCAAGTTTTAAAAGTAGTGATTTTGATATATCCATGAAGCTTTTATTGCAGGTTGTATTCTTCCAATAGCAGATTTCAAGATGAATCAGTATTAAGTATATTTATTTTTTAACCAAGGCTTGTTCAGTTTATCCATAGAAAACATTGTTTCTTTAACTGTTTAGATCAATACACACCATTTACTGAATTTTAATGCCAATTATTTGCTCTCAAGTATCCATATAGTACTCATTGCCAATGCCTTTTTTAAACATAACTCATATTTTAAGAAAAATATTAAGATGATAAGTATGTGTTTAAATCCTCTACTGATCAGGATGCAATAAGAGGTCATAGGCAAAGTGCTTTGATAAACACTTCAACTATAATAGAAATAGATTAACATTAAACATAATAGCAAAATACCACCTCTTTTGAGCTTACAATGCTTAAAAAATAAAACAGAATAAGGCTTTTTATAAAAGCATGAACACAGTTTTAAAAAAAACCTTCCCACTTTCAACTGCAGAAAACATAAATTATATACTTTGCAACCAGCTGTAATGGTAGGCATAGGCAGCTGGTCCAATTTACTGTATAGTACTATTGTACATATTGTTTGATGCACAAATTGCTTATAATTTCTAGGAGTGCGTCTTTGCAGTTTGATATTTTTAAGCAGTACTCCAACAACTTGAAAAGTTGTAGACTTTTGGAGAAACTATTATGAAAAGGCCTTATCATTGCTGAGTGTGTTTTTCCACATCACGTTTTACAATAGTTTATTTTATATGTTCATAAAAGTAAAAAGAAATGCATAGACTTCAGAAAAGAACTTAGAGAAATTTTGATGATTGTTGTGTTCTGATTGTTGAAGTTAATTTTTTAGCTGTGTCCACTGCAAAAGTATATCTGCTCCTCAAAAGTCTGCTGTCATCATAATTAGGAAAAGGAATTCAAAACTTCAGAGCACATTGAATTTGGGTCAAGTATATTGGAAAGGAATTCATGAATTTGAGCACAGAGTTATAAAAATAAAATTCTTGGTTTTCTGAAACCACAGCAAGCACATAGATTAAAATCAAAAGCTCACTTGACCCACTATGAAATTGTAAAGAGACTACACTGAGCATTTTTTTTCTGAGTATCTGAATTTGTCTTTTAATATGGGTCAATGTTTTGAATCAAGATGCGGAAAAATCAAAAACTCCTTTTCTCTCATTTCATTCCTTGTCATTGCAAGGCAAGTAGCCTAGGATGACTTCCTGTTAGTGCAGATGCTGTTTTCTGGCTTCTGCAGTCCCTTAACCAGCCTTCATAATGCTGCTGTCACAGAGCACTACCCAGATTTATTTAAACCTGAAGGTGTGGGTTCCATTTTACTGACACACTAGCTTCTTGAATATAGTCATGTGTCACTTAATGATGAGGATTTGTTCTGAAAAATGTATTGTTAGGCGACTGTGATTGTGCAAACATCATAGGGTGTACTTCGACAAACCTATATGGTCTAGCCTACTTCACACCTAGGCAACATGGTATAGCCTATTACCCACTAGGCTACAAATAGGTACATCATATCACCGTTCTGAATACTGTAGGCAATCGTAACACAATGGTAAGTATTTGTATCTATAGATATCTAAACATAGAAAAGATAGAGCAAAATATGATATAAAAATAATAAAACAGTACACCTGTATAGGGCATTTGCCATGTACAGAGCTTGCAGGACTAGAAGTTGCTCTGGGTAAAAGCGATGAGTGACTGTGAGGGCCTAGGACATTATTGAACACTATCATAGATTTTATAAACATGATACGCTTAGGCTACACTAAACATAATTTTTTTTTCTTTCTTCAGTAATAGATTAACTTCAAGCGTGATGTAATTTTTTTTCAACTTTCAACTCTTTGTTAATGACACTTAGCTTAAAACAAAAACACATTTTGTAGCTGTGCAAAATAGTTTCTTTTTTCTTTATTTTTACTCTATACTCTTTTTTCTACTTAAAAATTTTTTTATTTTTATATTTTTTTACCTTTTTAAACATTTTTGTTAAAAACTTACAGAAGCACACACATTAGTTTAGGCTTACACAGTATTAGGACCACCAATGTCACTGCCTTCCACCTGCACATCTTGTCCCGCTGGAAGGTGCTCAGTGGTAAGAATGGAGCTGTCATCTTCTGTAACAGTGTCTTCCTCTGCAGCACCCACTGAAGGACCTGCCTAAGCCTCTTTGGGAGGTGTCACTCTTTTCAGAAATGTGTCTATGGTGCTTTGCTTTTAATTTTTTTGATTTATAGAATTGCTTATAAGCATATAATGTACCATGAACACATCTCTTTATTAATGAAAATCTTTCAGAATTAAGAGTCCATGTTTTCAAACTTTTTAAGAAATATGGTGAAGTCTGCTAAAACTTCTGCTAACCCCTTCACTGCTAATTTTCTTGTGGGGTTCTTCTTTTTGTTCTCCTATGGTTTTATTTCCTCCTGCTCCTTCTTCAGCCTGAGTTCTTGTACCAGATCCAACAACTCCTCATTAGTCAGTTCCTCAGGTACCATCTCTAAGAGCACCTCAATGTAATCCTCATCCACGTAGAAGTTAAAGTTGTTGGCCATCTCAAACATAGCCTTGGTTTTTGCAATCTCTTCATCCTTGGCAAATCCTTTGAAGTTTGGGGCTGTAATGTTACACTAGTCACACTAATCAGAAATTTTTCAGCTCCATTATAATATTATGGAACTACCATTGTATATGAGATCATTCATGGACCAAATTGTTGTAATGTGGTACATGACTGTATGCCCTTCCATTTATTTGTAACCATATTGTTCTGTGATGATAGTCACAGATAATAAGTCAAAAACTGCATGCTAAATGTTCTGTAAACTGATAATAAATGGATTAGAAATTATTATCAATGACCTCTTTCCTAAATGTTTCCTTTGCAAAGAAAAATGCTTACTGCACTTCCCTTTGAAAATCTGGGTAGGCTTAAATCAGGATTAATTCATTTAACAAGACTTCCTCCACTGACTCTGGTTTTATGTTCTAAGTCTTTATCTTTATATTATCGTATATTTTCTGCATTCATGAATTATTTTTTTAGATACTGACGTTAGCTTTATCTTCACTTCTTTGTAGGAAGTTCTTAATAGCACTATTCATGAATAGAAATATAGAACATGTCTACACAGTTACATCCAAGTATGTAAATATTGTGACTAATTTCACATTTTGTATAAGGTTTCATCATATTTTACATATCATACTATGACTCATAGATTGCCACTTATAGTACAGACCTCTCTGACCTCAGATCCATAGATTGGGTTGTATGCATTACCTATCAATTTGAATATCCAAAGATATCTTAAACTCAGTTGAAGCTATAAACTCTGATTCCCATTCCCCAGATCACTCATTCTCCTAACTTTAATATGTCATGGAGTACAAGTATCAAACTTCTAAGTAAAAACATTGAATATCAAACTGTATTAGTTTGCTAAGTTGCCAAAATGAAGTACCAAAGACTGGGTGGTTTAAATAAAAAATTATTTTCTCACAATTCTGGAACATAGAAGTCATAGACCAAGGTATTATCAGGGTTGCTTAGTCTGAGGTCATTTTCCTTGGCTTGAAAATTACTATTTTTTTCTGGTGTCTTTATAAGTTCTTCCCTTAGTACCTATGTTCAAATTCCCTATTCTTGCAAGGAAACATGTCATATTGGAATATGACCCACACATGAATTTTGGCATAACTCATCCTCAATCTCTCTTTCTCATCCTTAATCCCCTCTCTTCAGTCAATTACCAAGCCCTGTCAATTCTACTTATTAAGTATCTCCAATATGTCTACTTTTCTCAATCACACTGCACTAACCTAATAAATGATAGCATTAGGATGAACTTAACATTTTTGCAAACTCTCTTCCTCTTACTCTGCTCCAATCACTTCTCTGTATTACAGCCAGAATTATCTTTCTCAAATCCAGATCTGATTATTTTACAACAGTAACTGTACCATGTAGTGTCAGGAGATCAGTTGACTGCCAGGTGTCAGAAGAGCCCATTTAAAAACAGGCCAAAAGTGAAAGAATTAAGCTTTTAATTGCTGCATTGCCAGGGTATAAACAGTAGTCTAAACAGGAGAAAATGCCGACTTCCCCATTCCATCTTTCCCCATGGCAGTGTGCACCAGTTGAGGGTTAGGTAGATTAGAGGAAATGGGAGGTGCATCTCAGTTGAGAGCTCTGAACAAAAGGCTCCAGCAATCTTATAGACTCTAAGGCTGGAGAGAGGATAAACAGGCTAGGAGAAAAAAAAATTGGATACTGAGTCAGAATGGGAAAAAGTGCCTTTATGGTTTCTTTTTTCTTTCCTCTCCTCTATAAGGAGGCCTCAGCAAAAACATCCGAATAGGAAATATTCTCATGGTCTCAGATATAGAGAGTGAGGGATGAGATGCCTAGGCTAGAAATGCAAATAATTCCTAAAATTGTGATTGGTCAGAGAAGACTGACTCCTTCACTGTAATTCCCTTGAGAGCAACTGTAATATTCTGGCTGTTCATTAAGTCTGGTGTGTGTGTGTGTGTGTGTATGAAAGAGAGAGATGGGGTGTGTGTATGTGTGAGGGGGGCAGATTTACTTCACGAGGCCTGACAAAGACTTTGTAATTGCCTATTGCCAAGCATGAAAAACAACATAAAAGATTTTAACCAGGAGTTGGGCTCTTCAAGTAGTACAGTCAAGAGACATAAATTTTAGAAATTGGGATGGGACTCCATGGGTTCTAATCTTGATTTTGAGAATTACAAGCTATATGACCTTGGGATAGTATCTTAAATTGTCTGAACTTTATTTTGCTCCATTAAATTTGGTATAATGATAGCATATACATTATGTGAATGCTATATGTCTTAAATGTATTAATAAAAGATTCTTAGAGCACCATTTTGCACATACTAATTGATTAATACATGTTAGCAATCATTACTATATTCATGATAATTACTATGGTTTTCAAAGGGAACATAATTAAGAATATATGTTAAAATCAATTTAATCACCTTATAGCTTCAGCATATGTATATAAATGTATGTTCCTGTAGACAATTTAGAAGAATAATAAGAATAAATGGTCACAAGGCAATGTAATTATCCTTAAGGTAAGCAACATAGGTAAATATTTTCATATGTAATAGTGGATGGCCTATGAGAATACTAAATAGTAAACACTAAATTAGGATAAGCAGACATAGTTTCCTGCCTTAAAGATGAAACATATAAAAGTTTTATCTGTTCTTTCAAAAAATGTAAAGAAGATCATACATCACCATTCTGGTAACCTGAATCAAAATATATTAGTACACCAAATGCAAATCATAAAATTAGCTTAATCACACTGTCTATCACTGATTTAAAATGTTCTGGACAATAAGTGAGGAAACAATATGATGACTATGAGATCAGTTCAATACTTAGCTGAATATTTAGAGGGATTATTCTATTACCTGAGTTAGATGATCCTTTCCTTATTTTAAAGCTCTAGCTTTTTAACTACACTGTGGCCTTTCCATAGAAAGAAAAAATTTATATGTTTATTAATAGTTCAGAGAAATGACTTTATTAATATGAGAGAAACAGAACAATTCAATAAACATATTGTTTATTAATACTGTCCCTTTGAAATGCCTTAGCATGTACAACTTCAGGGAAAAAAGAAGTTAGGATGAATTCAGTATCACTAATGTAGGTCAATATTTATTTAAACTGAGATATAAAAAATCTGAGCTTGTTTCTAAATACTCATACACATTGGCAGATCACTAGATTTGGAAGGTTTGGTAATACCTAGTAACCCTGAATGTCAATGCTTATGTCATCGGTAATGACTGGGTTTTATTAACCTGACATTATGTTTGAAAATGTGTGTTATGATTCTGCCCATTTAACCTTGGTACAGACGTGGGTTTGTATGCTTTAAGAGTGAACATTAAAATATTTTGTTTTAAAGTCATAACTTGAATTAAGGGGTTTATAACTTTCTTCCTAAAACTAAATTTCAAAGAGCAACCTGCATTTCACTATTGACAATCTCCAAAACTAGGTAGTATAATCGCTTACTTAAGCATATCGGAGACCCTTACTTTATCAGCATGCATGCCTTCACTATTGTCTATTACCTATTATCACCATCAGTTAACATTCTCACCATCTTTTTTCTATTTCTTTTCATGTGAAAATTTGTGGGTAAAGACTCTCATGTTTCACTCACTATTATTTTGCCCATGAAAAGTGGTGTTCCTGCTTAACTGCAAAGGCTAAGTAGTCAAACAACCTGGTTAAAAGCATAAGCAGGTAATGACAGAATAGAAGATAAAATATTGAATCCTGAGATTCAATTTGTAATGAATATATTTCCCACATGCCAAAATCGTTTGGCTACCCATAGTTTAAGGGATCCAAGGGAACACTTCAAAGGATGAGATACAAGGGAGGATGAGTCTTTGAACTAGAAGTTTCTGTTTGAGTGGAAAAAATGATTGCCAAAAAACCACAGATGTTCACCACATGAACAGGTGAAAAAATACTCCTCTTTCAAATATACTTATCAAAGTCTTTTCTGCCTTTCTGTAATTTCATTTTAAATAGGCCTTACTTTTCAGCTGTTCTCTGCTTAAAAACCCTAATAAGTAAAGACAGATTGTATGACTTCATTAACAATAGTGAGCCAGAATTTCAGGGCCTTTTTCGAGCCTCTTTTCTCAGCATATGTAATTTTCTAATTGCTGTTCTCTAAAGCAAGAGCTGCAATTAGAAAAATGTTATCTGAGGACACAAATCAACTGAACAATATTTGGCATTTCTATTTGTTGTCTAGCATTGAATTGTTGTTAATAGAAATTTTAGTTGAAAACGTGATTTGTCATAACCACCTGCATTTGACTATGGTTTATCTACATGTATGAATTTCCTTTTCCAAATCTTCATTGGATCATAAGCATACTCATTAATACCCATGAAGAGCTCACTGAAAATGCCCGTAATAGCAAGTATTAAAATTTCAGAAAACAAAACAGCAAAATATATATTTTAAATGTGTTCATTTATTTACATATTAGTGGCATGGCAGACTTAGAAGATGATCTGTGGCAGATTAAAAATTACCACAAATTCTTTGATACTTCTTCTGGGAAGTGGAGTCTAAATCTCTTTTCCTCGAATCTGGGCTGGCCTCAGTGAATTATTTGGCCAATAGAATATTAGAGGGTGTGTTTAGGGACTTCTAAGGACAAGTTATAAGCTTGGCTGCTCCCATTTGGGGTTCTTGGAACACTAGCTGAATCAGTTACCAGTATGTGAGGAAGAACACGCACACTCAGAAAGGCTCATGTGAAGAACTGAAGCACCACAACAGCCAGAATCAACTTGCCAACTATGTGAGTGGTCTAGCCTCACTTGACCATACCAACTGATGCTACATGAAGTAGAAAAGTCATTTCTGTTGAGCCCTGCAAAAAACTGTAGATTTGTGAACAAAATTAAGATTGCTATAATTTTAAGTTGCTAAATGTTGAGATAATTAGGAATGCAGCAACAGATAATCAGAACAGTGACCATGGGTTAAATTAAATTGCGCAAAGAGGTAAGGGGGAGAGATTTTAATTTCCTTTTACTTATTTAATGTATTGCTATAATTTTTATTGTTACTCTCTTTATATTTCAGTTATTAATAGATGGTCTTATAGTCTACCAAGATGGAGTCTGTAAAACTTGAAATTTCTCAAAACTATTTGCACTTACTATTATGCCTTGAAGAGAACATTCCAATAGTTTCTGACCAGAAGTTTCTTTAGAGAACTTCTCCTATTTTGATAATTATTAGTATTGGTAACTAAGAACATATATTAATCTGTTCAAACTAACATCACTCTGCATAGGCTAGAAAATAAATATGAACTGAGAAAATCGATGCTAAAGGATATCATTGATATGAGATCTCTAAAACTCTTTCTCCCTACCTCCCTACCCGAGATGACAATATCAACCACCCAGTTACTCAGAATCAGAAGGCAGTACAGCCATATTTGACTCCTTTATATTACTCAGATCTTGATATTCAGTTCCCTCTGGGTCCTACCCACATTATAGCTCATATCTGTTCATTTATTTCCATCTAGTGCAACCTCCATGGGTTAAGTCACTATCCTTTTTTTATCTATACAACCACAATAATGCAATTTCCTAATTCCCCCTTTCTTCAATATAATGCATTCACAAATGAGAAGCTCGAGGTATTTTTTTAAAGGAAAATTATGCCTAGTGCATATTACTGAAAGCTATGAAATGAAGATCTGGCAAGTCTCCCCAAGACCTGATCTCCAACCACTTTGTGCAGGTATCTGTGGTTTGACCACATTATCTTTTTCCTGTCACTCACTACAAAAATCTTTTTATCCTCTTTTACTTCAGAAGATCTTCCTTATGTCTTAAATACTTCAACCTGGATCTTCAAGTAGCAATCTCCTCCTGGTTCTTAGATTTTAGATCTCAATCAAGTAACACTGACCACTAAATGATCTAAAGTTATTTCCCTCCTTCAATCTCACACATTAGTTTCTCTATGAAACTAACAACCTGAAATTTCTCTGTTGCTTAATTTATTAGTTACTTAGTGTGTATCCCCCTACCTAACCAAGTCAGTACACAAGTGCTCTAAGAACAGGAACACACAAAGTGGATGGACCTGGAGATCATCATGCTTAGTGAAATAAGCCAGACAGAAAAAACAAGAAAGTGTATGACTTCACTCATACGCGGAATATAAAACTGAAAGCAAAGAAAAAAAGAAATGAACAAACAAATAACCCATGGACACAATCAATAGTTTAATGTTTATTTGGGGACGAGTGGGTTAGGGAGGGGAGAAAGGGGAGGGGGTGGGAGAGGAGGGGGGGAAGCTAAATATAAGGTGATGGAAAGAGAAGTCACATTAGGTGGTGAA